>PVHP010031762.1:0-20705 GCA_004024765.1 Zapus hudsonius | reverse complement strand
GATTTATTAGAGACCATGTTTGGTCCAGGGGACTCAGCAGTGGAAGCCCACCCACCACTGCTCTAGAAGACCATGATGGATATATTTGACCCCACACCCATGAGCTACCTACCGTGCCTTAAATTCACCTTCCGGGAACTTGGTGAAGCCCCAGTTCTTTGAGGTGTGGATTTTCAGCGGCCAGAGGACTTGAACTTGTACCTGCACAGAAGTTCAACTGTATGCCCTTTATTCTGAATCTTGGGGCATTAACATGATGACAGAGCCATGTGAACCCTGGCCACTGTGCCCCGAGGCTTCCCCAAGGCACCCTACATAATTGTCTGGAGCCTAGATGGCAGATAGCATGTTTTTCTCTTTATTTGGTTGGTTGATTTTTTTTTTTTTTTAGGCAGACCTGAAACTCACTATGTAGATGTAGCTCAGGGTGGCCTTGAACTCATAGAGATGCTACCTTAGCCTCCCAAGTGCTAGGATTAAAGGTGTGCACCAGGCCTGGCTGTTTTTGTTTGTTTGTTTGTTTTCTGAGATGGGGTCCTCACAAAGTGACCCTGGCTGCCTGGAACTCCCTATGTAGACAAGCTGTCCTCAGACTTACAGAGATCCTTCTACCTCTGCCTCCCAGCCAGTGCTGGGGTTACTTCCAGGTGTGCACCAAGTTGAAAGTCCTCTTGGGAGCGATCCAGATCTTGTACATGCTCTTAAACCCTCTGTTATGTCTGTAATCCTACTTCCTTCACTGAAGTGTGATTTCATTGACTGCATTCCTACTAGGCTGTAAACTCCATGAAGACAGAGGTCGTTTGATGGAGTAGACAGTTCCATGATGCTAGGAGGAACAGCCAACCAAACAGTTTATGGGAGGAACGGGATTTATTTCAAGCTTACAGATCTAGGGGAAGTTTCATCAATGGCAGAAGCAGCTGGCTCCCATTCATAAATTCAAGGAGAGAGAGAGAGAGAGAGAGAGAGAGAGAGAGAGAGAGAGAGAGAGAGACTACAGCAAAGAAAACGCCAGCCTCAGCACACACATAAACAGGTCAGAGCCCAGACTTGCTCGCTCACCTTTGGGCTGGATCCCAGGATCCCAGTGACTCCTCCTCTAGTCCAGTTTAATTTTAACATCTGAGTCAGTGGGGAACATACATTCAAACTACCACATTTTATCTTTTTTGTTTGCTTGTTTTTTCAAGGTAGGGTCTCACTCTGGCCCAGGCTGACCTGGAATTCACTCTGTAGTCTCAGGGTGGCCTTGAACTCACGGTGATCCTCCTATCTCTGCCTCCTGAGTGCTGGGATTAAAGGCGTGCGCCACCATGCCCGGCACATTTTATCTTTCTCATTAAATATTTTCTTAAAGAATATGTTCAGAGCCACGTAGTACATGCCTTTAGTCCCAGCACCCAGGAGGCAGAGGAAGGAGGATCACTGAATTTGAGGCCACCCTGAGTGAGACTACATAGTGAATTCCAGGTCAGCATGGGCTAGAGTGAGATCATACCTTGAAAAAAAAAAAAAGAAAAGAAAACAAAGTAGAGAGGAGCTTTTAGAGGTATGAAAATGGGGGCTGTGGATGTGGCTCAGCAGTTAAAGGTGTTTGCTTACAAAGCCTTCTGGCCCAAGTTCAGTGCCCCAGTTTCCCTCTAAAGCCAGATGCAAAAGTGGTCCATGTGTCTGGAGTTTGTTTGCAGCAGCTGGAGACCCTGACATGCTCATACGCTCTGTCTCAAATATATAAAATAAAATATAGAGGGGAGCTGGAGAGCTGGCTCAGGGAATAAAGCTTTAAAAAAAATCCCAGAGACATTGCCCCCCTCAGTAACATCACACTAAGGCGGGTGGAACCATAATCCCCTACCCCTGTCTGATCCAGACTGCCCACGGAGGAGGATATCCAGCTGATTGGGGATAGGGAAGAGGGGCATTGGGGAAATGGGGATAACAACTCATTATTTGTTCATTAAATTTATCTCATTATGGATAATAAAAATATAGAAGCTTAAGTTTTAAAATTTTATTTAATTAATTTATTTATTTGCAAGCAGAGAAAGAGGAGAGAATGGGCATGCCAGGGTTTCCAGCCACTGTGAATGAACTCCAAATGTATGGCCCACTTTGTGCATCTGGCTCTACATGGGCACTGGGGAATCAAACCCAGGTCCTTAGGCTTTACAGGCAAGGGTCTTAACTGGTAAGCCATCTCTACAGTGTTGTTTGTTTGTTTTGGTTCTTTGAGGTAGGGTCTAACCCAGGTTGACCTGGAATTCACTATGTAGTCCAGACTGGCCTTGAACTCACCGAGATCCTCCTACCTCTGCCTCCCGAGTGCCCAGACTAATGGCATGCACCATGACACCTGGATCCTAGGGTTTTTTTGAGGCAGATGATATCTGTTTCATGATCATTTTCAGATGTGTGTCCCAGGCACTGCCAAGATAGCAATTCGGCAAAGCTGATGCCAAAAGAAAAAAAAAAGGAGCCTGGTGTGATGGCACACATCTTCAGAGTCAGCACTCTGGAGGCTGACGTAGGAGTGTTGCCATAACCTGGAGACTAGTCTGGGCTAGCTCGAGTGAGTTCTGGGACAGCCTGGGCTAGAGGGAGAGCCTGCCTCAAAACAATAAACACAAGAACGGGCTGAAGACGTGGCTCACACGCACAAGCCCTGAGTTCCATCCCCAGCACTGTATAAACCAGGGTGTTCGCTGGACATGATGGGGCACCCCTTTAATAAGGTGACTGAGGTACCTTATTGCAGTGAGTTTGAGGCCAGTCTGGGCCAGAGTGAGACCTTATCTCAAAAGAACACAAAACAAGGGTTGGAGAGATGGCTCAGGGGTTGGGGCACTTGCCTCCAGTGCCTAAGGCCCCGGGTTCAATTCCCTGGGTCCCACATAAGCCAGACCCACAAGGTGGTGGCCCTGGTGCGCGCTCTCTCTCTCTCTCTCTCTCTCTCTCTCTCTCTCTCTTGAAAATGAATAAATATTTTTAAAAAAGAACACAAACAAAGTAAGAGCTGTGTATAGTGGATAGTGCTTGCTGTGTAACCCTGAGGACCAGGGTCAGATCCCCACCGCCCACAGAAGCTCTAGAATCCCAGTGCCACTAGAGCAAGATGGAGGAGGGGGTGGAGGCAGGAGAATTCCTTGAAGTTCCAGGGCCCACCAGCCTGGGAAACACAGCTGTGAACAGAGATTTTGCCTCAAAAAAAGGTGGAAGGCAAGAATTGAAATGAAAAGTCGTCTTTTGACTTGCACACGCACACTGTGAAGTGATCTCACATACAGGTACACATACATCATACACACAAAAGATTTTCAACCAAAAAAAAAGACAAAAGAGGGCTGGAGAGATTGCTCAGCGGTTAAGGCACTTGCCTCCAGTGCCTAAGGCCCTGGGTTCAATTCCCCAGGACTCACATAAGCCAGACCCACAAGGTGGTGGCCCTGATGTTCTCTCTCTCTCTCTCTCTCTCTCTCTCTCTCTCTCTCTCTCTCTATCTCTGCTTGAAAATGAATAAATAAAATATATTAAAAAAATAAAAATAAAGTGCTCTTTAAAAAAAAAAAGAAAAAAGAGCAGGGCGTGGTGGCGCACACCTTTAATCCCAGGCACGTGCCTTTATTTTTATTTATTTATTTATTTATCTATCTATTTATTTATTTTGGTTTTTCGAGGTAGGGTCTCGCTCTAGCCCAGGCTGACCTGGAATTCACTCTGTAGGCTCAGGGTGGCCTTAAACTCATGGTGATCCTCCTACCTCTGCCTCCCGAATGCTGGGATTAAAGGCGTGCGCCACCATGACCGGCCCCACAAACTGTTTTTGATCAGGTCCTTTCTGTCAGCAATGAGAAAGCTAACTGCCAACACCCACATAAAGCCAGATGCACAAAGTGACATATGTATCTGGAGTTCCTTTGCAGTGGTAGGAGGTCCTGGTGCACCCATACTCACTCTCTGTGTGCCTCTTTCTCTCTCTCAAATAAAGAAAAATATATATAATTTATATATTTTATGTAATATAAAATATAGAATACATTAATATGTAATATACACTATAATATATATTTTATATATTATACATATTTATGTATATGCATATTATGTAATGTGCCACCATGCTCAGTTTAAGAACATAATTTTTTTTTTGTTGGTTTTTCGAGGTAGGGTCTCACTCTAGCCCAGGCTGACCTGGAATTCACTATGGAGTCTCAGAGTGGCCTCGAACTCACGGTGATTTGCAGGAGGAATATGGAAAGGTTTTGGAGCCTTGGCCTAACAGACGCCTTACAGTGGATTCTGGTCACAGTTGGAAACACCTGAATGCAATAAGAACTCTGGACTGGGAGGTTTGGCTTAAGAAGGTGAGAAGGAACTTTGTCGGGACTGGTCTAGAAGCAGTTTGTGTGAGAGGCTTGCTGTGTTCTGCCTGCCTGTGTCCTGAGAACGTGTGCAGGGTGTCTGGTGTAGAAATGGACTGGTGTGAGGAGATGGAGATGGAACAGAAAGGACTGAAATCTGTGCCCAAAACTTCTGCCTGATGAGCTGCAGTTGCTTGAGAGATGATAACCATTGAGATTGGGCATTGGGACAGCAGGAAGACAGCGGACTCTTTGAAGGCGTCTGAATGCTGAAGGAAACCCTGCTCTTCAAAGTTGGCTTTGTGCCCCCCCCATTCCATTAACAAACTGGCAGCCCAACTGGCACTCTGAAGTATAACAAATGCAGGAAGAAAGGGTCATTGGATTTGCAACTTGGTTTTGCTTTTTTTTTTTTTTTTTTAATATTTTATTTTATTTATTCATTTTCAAGTAGAGAGATGAGAGAGAGAGAGAAAGAGAGAGAGAGAGAGCGCACCAGGGCCACCACCTTGTGGGTCTGGCTTATGTGGGTCCTGGGGAATTGAACTCAGGGCCTTAGGCACTGGAGGCAAGTGCCTTAACCGCTGAGCCATCTCTCAAGCCCCTGGTTTTGCTTTTTAGAAATGGCCATGAGCAGCACTTGGGAGGCAGAGGTAGGAGGATCACCGTGAGTTCAAGGCCACCCTGTGACTTCATAGTGAACTCCAGGTCAGCCTGGACTAGAGTGAGACCCTACCTCAAAAAAACAAAAAACAAAAAACAAACAAAAAAAAAGTTGGGCTGGATGTATTGCATTTTACATCATGTATGGTTATCAGTTTGTGGAGCCCAGGGGTGGAATGTGGTGGTTTGATTCAGGTGTCCCCCATTAACTTATGTGTTCTAAATGCTTGGTCCCCAGCTGATGGAAATTTGAGAATTGGAACCTTGTGGGAGGTGTGTTGATGGGGGTGGGCTTATGGGGGTTATAGCCGGCTTCCCTTTGCCAGTGTTCGGCACACCTTCCTGCCGCTGTTGTCCATCTGATGTTGGTCAGAAGATAATGTCCATCCTCTACTCATGTCATCATTTTCCCTGCCATGATGGAGTTTGACCTCCAGTCTGGAAGATAAAATAACCCATTCCTCCACAAGCCGCATTTGGTCGAGTTCTTTCTGCCAGAAAGGAGAAAGCTGACTGCGACAGAACCCAACTCCAGCACTGTGGTTCAAGTCTTTTAATCCCAGCACTCCAGAGGCAGAGATAGGAGGATCACCATGAATTTGAGACTACAGAGTGAATTCCAGGTCTGCCTGGGCTAGAGCAAGACCCTACTTCAACAAACCAGAAAAACAAAACAAATAACAAAACCAAAGAAAGTAAATAATACCCTTTCTCAGTCAGGTGTGGTTTCAAACCAACCTGACCTATAATTAAAGACCCTGCATATTATTTATTTATTTAAATATTTATTCATTTATTTGACAGAGAGAAAGAGAGAGAGAGAGAGAGAGAGAGAGAGAGAGAGAGAGAGAGAAGGAGGGGAAGAGAATGGACACACCAGTACCTCCTGTCACTATAAACAAATGCCAGATGCATGCACCTCTTTGTGTATCTGGCTTTCCATGGGTACTGGGGAATTGAACCCGAGTCATCAGGCTTTGCAAGCTAATGCCTTTCACCACTGATCCATCTCTCCGGCTCAAGACCCTGTTTAAATCAATAAAATCAGTGCTAGAGAGATGGCTCAGTGGATAGAGCACTCACTGTGAAAGTGTGAGGCCCGGAGTTGAGATCCCGGCATCCACATAAATATAAATGACCGGTGGCAGGGTGGCCCACCTGTAATGCCACCGCAAATGAGATAGAGAAAGGGGATTCTCTGTGCAAGCCGGCTACCTAGACTAGCTAACTTGGCAAGTTCAGGGTTCAAGTGAGACAGCCCACCTCAGTAACCATACCTGAGTGATGTGAACAGCAAATGAGGAATATACAGAATCCACTACTGGCCTCCCTGATCATAAGCATGAACACACACCTGCATGCACACACGTGGACACATGTATACCCCCCACACACACATGAAGTTCCTCCTTAGAAGAAGCTACAATTTCCCTAGAGCATCTAACATTCACAGCAATGTCATTATTTTACTCTGATCCAGCATTTAATGTTGCCCCACCTGGCTACAGAAATATCCTCAACACTTAAAAAAAATGGTTTTTTTGCAAGGCTCAAGCCCAGGCTGACCTGGAACTCCCTCTGTAGCCCCAGGCTGGCCTTGAACTCATGCTGATAACTCATACCTTAGCCTCTGAGTACTGGGACAAAAGGCAAGCACCATCACTCCAGGTGCAATTCTAGGCAGGGTCTCACTCTAGCCCAGGCTGACTTGGAACTCACTCTGCAGTCCCAGGCTGGCCTTGAACTCACAGTGATCCTCCTCCCCATCTTCCTCCAGAGTGTGGGATTAAAGACACAAGACACCATGCCTGGCTTGTTATTTTATTTTATTTATTTATTTCTTTATTGGGTTTTCGAGGTAGGGTCTCACTCCCAGGCTGACCTGGAATTCACTATGTAGTCTCAGGGTGGCCTTGAATTTATGGCGATCCTCCTACCGCTGCCTCCTGAGTGCTGGGATTAAAGGCGTGTGCCACCAAGCTTGTTATTTTTGAAGACAGGTTACACTGTAGTCCTGGCTGTCTATGCTCTGCTACATAGACTAGGATTAGCCTAGAACTTGTAGGGATCCTGTCTCTGCCTCCTGAGGGGTTACAGATATGTACACCTTTCTCAGGTGTAAGATTTCTGATGCCAAATAATTTTGCCACGTTCAAGAACTGTGACTCAGGCTGGAGAGATGGCTCAGTGATTAAAGGTGCTTGCTTGCAAAGTCTGACAGCCCAGGTTTGATTCCCCAGTACCTACACAGGGTCAGATGCATGCATCTGGAGCTCGTTTGCAGTCACAAGAGGTCCTGGTGCTCTCTCTCTCTCTCTCTCTCTCTCTCTCTCTCTCTCTCTCTCTCTCTCTCTCTCTCTCTCTCTCTCTCTCTCTCTCTCTCTCTCTCTCTCTCTAATTAATTGTTTTTAAAAACCTGTAACTTCCCCTCATTTTGGGTCCCTGGAACTCCTACCCTTGGTTGGCTAGTTCCTGGAATGGTTCAGTGGGGTGCTGACACCTGCTGGTTGCACGCAATTCAGCCGGCCCAGTACCTTCCCGGAATCCGTTCTCAAGGCTGGGAGAGCCTGTGCCAGCCTGCTGAACCACACACCCTGGAAGATGCCTGCACCACTGACTCCAAACCCCAAATGGGAACTTGACACCTTTCCCAGTACCACAAGAATACCAGGCAGCAAGAAAGTAGCAATTTGGGGCCAGGCGTGATGACACACACATTTAATCCCAGCATTTAGGAGGCAAAGATAGGAGGATCGCCATGAGTTGGAAGCCGGCCTGAGATTATATAGTGAATTCCAGGTCAGCCTGGACTAGAGTGAGACCCTCCCTCAAAACAAACAAACAAACAAACAAACAAACAAGCAAACAAAAGTATCAGTTTGGGTGGGGATGTGCAGCTAGTTCTCCCCACCTCAGGGTCAAGTGCTTCCTACAGAATTCCATTCCTTTTGACCTTTGTCTTATCCCTGGTTGCTGTCGGGTCACAGGCCTTCTTGGTGACAGTGGTGATGAAGCAGAGGTTGAGTAGTCGGTAGGTGGGGCTTGGGGTGGAGCTAGGCCAAAGGGCTTCTGGGGAGCTTCTCTATTGTCAGCGCCTGGAAGGGACATCCGAGGCAAGACTGGCGCCCACAGTACAGCAGGTAAGGGCTGGCAGTGACGGAAGGGTGACAGAGACCAAAGGGTAATCAACTCGTGCAGCCTTCCTTTCTGCATTCTGAAACTCTCACCTGTAGAAGCCCTGAGCTCCCACTGGAGACTTCTCTAACCTGGGGACAGGCCATCTAGGAAAGGAAGACCAGGCGTGAGCAAAGAGCAGGGCATGCGCAGGGGCAAGGAATGGAGGTGGGCATGGGTGTGTGACAGAGAGGGCTGAGATCGGTAAGGTCATTGTCACACGTGGAAGTCCATGTGTGGGGACCAGAGGGAAAGCATAGACACAGGAGGACTTGGATGAGAGAGAAAGGGAGCGGGTAGCAGCAGACACCAGAAGACAGGAGAGCCACTACGAAATGGCATCGGAGGCAATGGAGAGCTGGTAACAGGAAGGCCAAGGAGGAAGGCTCACTTGGGGCGATTGCCTCTTCCGGTTGTGGAGTGTGGTCCAGAAAATCCCAGGGCAGGCCAGAAACAAATGGAGGCTGTAGCGTTCCCCTGGAAAGACTCAGCCAGCTGGGGAAGAAGCCCCCCCACAGTTCTGCATCTCCTCTGCCTTTTCAAAGTCCTATTTTCATCTGGGGGACAGGGTGAGGCTGCTCCTAACTGTGGTCACAGCCACATCCTGCTGAGCAAGGGAGGGGGAAGTAAGAAGCAAAACACCAGAACCCCGGAGAGGAGTGGATATGCCACCAGGAGGGTCCCCAGCTCAGCAGGCACACCTTGGCCCCAAGTCCTTCTTGCCTGCTTGACGCTGGCTTCCCCACTTCCCAAGGCATCAGCCTCATGGGCGGCATTCCTCCAAGGAATGCAAGCAAATGCGAGCAAAGAAGAAGTTCTTTGGGGCACTTGACTTGAAGCCCATTTTTATCATTTTCTAGTAACTTCAACCAAGCTGCTTAATTGTTCACAGCTCCGGTTTGTTCATTGTAGAACCTTGTGACCTTGGGGAGACTGAGGGAATGTCTGTCATGCATTGAGCACACAGTAGGTTCTTGGAAAATGTTAACTATTCCTTTCTGTTTTGGTTTTTTGAGGTAGGGTTTCACTCTAGCCCACGCTGACCTGGAACTCACTATGTAGTCCCAGGCTGGCCTCAAACTCACAGTGATCCTCTTACCTCTGTCTTCAGAGTGCTGGGATTAAAGGCATGTGCCACCATGCCCGGCTTTCTCTCTCTCTTATAAGGTTAACTATTTTTTTTTTTTGGTAATTTATTTGCAAGCAAAGAGGAGAGAGAGAGAGAGAGAGAGAGAGAGAGAGAGAGAGAGAGAGAGAGAGAGAGAGAGAGAGAGAGAATGAGAATGGGCATGCCAGGGTCTATTGCCACTGCAAATGAATTTCAGCTGCATGCAACATTATGAGCATCTGGCTTTACGTGAGTACTGCGGATCTGAATCCAGGCTGTTAGACTTTGCAGGTCAGCACCTTTAAATGCTGCGCCAATGTTAACTTTTTTTTTTTTAAGGTAGGATCTCACTCTAGCCCAGGCTGCCCTGGAATTCAGTATGTATTCTCAGGTAGGCCTGGAACTCACAGCGATCCTCCTACCTCTACCTCCCGGTGTGAGTGCTGGGATTAAAGGCATGCGCCACCACACCTGGCTTTTATTTCGTTATTATTATTTATTTATTTGCAAGGGGCAGGGAGGGAAGGAGGGAAGGAGAGAGAGTGGGTGTACCAGGGCCTCTTGCCAGATGTATGCACCATTTTGTGCATCTGGCTTTGCATGGATACTAGGGAATTAAGCCCAGGACATCAACAGGTTTTGCATGCAAGTGCCTTTAACCCCTGAGCCATTTCCCCAGCCCACTATTCTTACTAGAACTCCCTCACCCCCATGTTTCTCACTTCTTTGAAGGCAATACAACACACACATGGGCTTTGGCGTGAACCAAACAGTTGTTTGGAGTTGTTAGGAGGGTGAGGCCTGGCCTCACAGCTGGAGGCTGCTTCACAGGCCAGGCAGGCGCAGGCCTCTCCACTGTAGTGGCCCTGGGACTTAGCTTGTGGGAGGCTGGCCTCTGGTCTGCCCACCTTCCTCATCCAGGGCTATCCCTGCTCCTCTGGGCTCTTTTGGAGAGCCGTAATTCCTTCGGCACTAGATGAAGAAAGCAGAAGCAAGGCAGAAGACAGACGGAGGGGCCTAGGGCAAGAGAGAACAATGAAACCTGAGAAGCCGCAGAAGTGGGAAAATGCCATTTCGCCCTCGTGGGTTAATTTTGTTTTGCTTTTAAGACAGAATCTCAACTTAGCCTGGGCTCACCTGAAACTTATTCTGTAGCCCAGGATGACCTCGACGAACTCATGCTAATCCTGAGTGAGTGCTGGGATTATAGCTGTAGGCCACTACGTCCACCCTCATCTCTCTTTCTAAGGAAGCCCCTGGCCTCTCTTCTAGGGACCGACCACTCCTCCACCCCCGGCACCATGGAATCTTTTAGCTCAAAGAGCCTGGCACTGCAAGCCGAGAAGAAGCTGCTCAGTAAGATGGCAGGGCGGTCCGTGGCTCATCTGTTCATCGACGAGAGCAGCAGTGAGGTGCTGGACGAGCTCTACCGAGTGTCCAAAGAGTATACACACAGCCGGCCCCAGGCCCAGAGGGTGCTCAAAGACCTCATCAAGGTGGCGGTCAAGGTGGCCGTGCTGCACCGCAGTGGCTGCTTCAGTCCAGGGGAGCTGGCCCTGGCTGCCCGTTTTCGCCACAAGCTCAAGCAGGGTGCCATGACGGCCCTCAGCTTCGCAGAGGTGGACTTCACCTTTGAGGCCGCCGTGCTGGCCAGCCTGCTCACCGAGTGCCGAGACCTGCTCCTGGAGCTGGTGGAGCGGCACCTCACGCCCAAGTCCCACGATCGCATCCGCAGAGTGTTCGACCACTACTCGGACCCGGGGCTGCTCTCGGCCCTCTACGGGCCTGGCTTCAGCGAGCACCTGAGCCGGCTCTGTGCGGGGCTCAGGAAGCTGCTGGACGAAGGCAAGCTCTGAGCCTGCCACGCAGCACGCTGGACCTTGACAAATGACAGACATCGGGCTTTTTAACCCTGCTCACCTGCACTAACGCTTCCCAGCCCCCAGAGACCACTCTCACCCCAAAACTGCCCACTGAGGTGGCCCCCACCCTGAAACTGCTGTGGAGAGGAGCAGTGGGGAGGGTGAGGTGTCTCTCCCATCTTGCCCCAGCACAGGAAACAGAGCTGACAGGAAAAGGTGAAGTGAAACTTGGATCTCTCCCATGAGGACAGCCTGACACAGGGAATCCCCCTCTAGGAACCAAGGAGACATTGCCCATACGTTCCTCTGAAAGGGAGGAAAATGGCCCTTAGACACAACATGGACAGACTTCGGCTCCAGGCAGAGGCTCTTTCAGAGTTCCAAGAAAAATGAGCTAGGGCAGGGAAGATTCTTACAGGGCAAATAAAACGACTAAAACATGCACAGAGCCCAATGTTTAATCTCTCCAGCTTCATCTCCTGAAGCTCACAGAGGGAAGGAGTTATATAAATCCACCTACACCTTTCACCATTTCTAAACAGGACACTGAGGCATACTACACTATTGCGGTTCCCTTGCCTACTTCATTTTTTATTTGTTCATGTTTTTCAAGGCAAGGTCTCACTCTAGCCCAGACTGACCTGGAACTCACTCTGAAGCCCCAGGCTGGCCTCAAACTTATGGCAATCGTCCTACCTCTGCCTCCCGAGTGCTGGCATTAAACGTGTGTGCCACCATGTCCAGTGTCCCTTGCCTACTTCTGTTTAAGAAACAAAAACCAAACTGTACTGCAGATCAGTGCTACAAATTCCACAAAAACTCTGCTGGGAGGAACTGGGAAGATACAGAGGCTCTGATGAGAAGTGTGACAAGACACTTGCACAACTGTCCTCCTTTCTGCCCTGTAAGGCATCCTTTCCCAGAAGGGTGAAGTGGTGGACAGAAAGTCCAGTTCCCCACCCCATGGCCTGCTCTCAGAGCAAGGCTTGTGAGACAGCACAGACCGGACAAACCCACAACCTTTACCATGAGGCTGAGGAAAGGTCTGTCCAGTGGTACCAGCTCACTGACCCCTAAGGAGGTGGGAAAGGTAAAGCGCCAGCAGCCGTGGGTTCCCCTCACTTTAGAGTTCTAGAAAACCCATCTTCAGCTCAGACTGGAAGGAGTGAGATACAGCAAATAAATATTACTTCAATATAGCACCAAATAAATTAAGTAACAGGGTGGGAGGAAGAGGAAGGGGTCTCGGCTTCCTTGCTCAAGGCCAGGGAACGGTGAACGGGACAGGAAAGGCGGCGGGGATGTCAGAAGGGCAACTCTGGATTCAGCCCACAAACTGGGAAAAAGCCTGTTTCCATTTCTTACTGTTGTCAAAAAAAAAAAAAAAAAGCCCCCAGCTGAGGAATTATTGATAGACAAAGAGGCCAAGGAGATGGCTGAAGAGGAGGGAGGCGGGCTGGGGAAGTGATGCGCTGGAGCCTCACCTCAGGCTCCTCTCCTCCCCAAGCTGTTCCTTCAACTCTCTTCTTTTTATCAGAGCTTGAAGATTTCATCTTCCTGATCCCGTAGGCTCTGGGTCCGAGAGGTCCGGGTCAGCGGCACGGGACCTAGGACTGCTCGCTGCTGTATCCGAGGGGAGCTGGGGTGGACACCTGCTTCCTCCCTGGGCACCCTGCAGGTGAGGAAAGGGGAGAAGAGAGACCCATCAAGGCAAGAGCCTGAGTCTGGCCACATAAAAAAGATATAGTGGAAGATGCCTTCTTCTATTGCATGAGCTGGATGGAAAATCAATGCCTTCTGGAAAAATCCTAGCCCTAATGATCCCTCATGGATTACTACAGTGATAAGAGCAGAGAGAACATGGAACCTAGTTTCCCATCTTGGGACCACCTGGGGATGCTGGTAGAGGAAGTCTCTGGAGGGACCAGAGCAGAACCAGTCCAACTCACCCACTCTCCCCTCTCCTCAGCTTCTGGGCAGCAGCTTTCTTTGACAGGCTGATCTGTGAGTCAAGCTTCTTAAGGAAATCGGAGGCAGAGAGGTCCTGGCTGGGCGGGAGGGGTTCCTGTTGAGGTGTGGGGAGCGCGTCGCCATTGGCACGGCCTGATCCAGTCTCTAGTTTCTTCCTCTCCACTGAGTGTGAGCACACTTCATCCTTGCTCGGGTGTACCCCTTCCTCTTCCTCTTTCTCTTCCTCAGAATCCAAACCGTTGAACAGGTCTCTGGGCTCTGTCAGGATGGGGATGTAGAGGGTTTTCTTCAGGAAGATGGAGTCGTTAGTATAAAGGCGGTTTGCACGCTTAATCTGTTCCATCTTAAAAAAAAATCACAAAATTAATGACAATAAAATGCATCAGGGGGCTGGAGAAATGGCTCAGTGCTAACCTGCAAAGCCTAATGACCCAGGTTTGATTTCCCAGCACCCACGTAAAGCCAGATGCACAAAGTGGTGCATGCATCTGGAGTTCCTTTGCAGTGCCTGGAGGCCCTGGCACACCCCTTCTCTCTTCCTCTCCTTGAAAAAAAAAATAAAATTTTTTTAAAAAAAAAGAAGTAAAAAGAGTGGCTTACACCTTTAATCCCAGCACTCTGGAGGCTGAGGTAGGAGGATCACTATGAGTTCCAGGTCAGCTTGGGCTAGAGTGAAATCCTACTACAAAAAGACAGACAAACAAAATTAAAATAAATAAGACCATTACATGTTAATATACATTTTAAAACAGGTGTATTTTAAACCAGGTGTGATGGTACATGCCTTTCATCCCAGCAATTGGGAGGTAGGCGCTCTTCTTTTTTGAGACAAGGTCTTATGTATTCAAGGATGGCCTCAAACTCACCAGGAAACAGTAAAAGATGACCTTGAACTTCTGATCCTCCTGCTCGGTTTACAGGCTACCAAGCCCAATTTGCTGGGATTAGAGGTGTGTACCACCACATCTGGCCAGGAATCATTACTACATATATATATTTTTTAAAATATATTTTATTTACTTAGAGAGAGAGAGGCAGACACAGAGAGAGAATGGGCGCACCAGGGCCTCCAGTCACTGCAAAGAAACTCCAGACACATGCACCACCTTGTGCATCTAACTTTATGTGGGTACTGGGGAATCAAACTCAGATCCTTCTGCTTTGTAGGCAAACGCCTTAACTGCTAAGCCATCTCTCCAGCCCTTGCAGAGTCTCTCTCTAGTCCAGGCTGACCTGGAATTCACTATGTAGTCTCAGGGTGGCCTTGAACTCATGGTAATCCTCCCACCTCTGCCTCCTGAGTGCTGAGACTAAAGGTATGCGCCACCACACCCAGCACTACATATATTCTTATATTACGACATTACTACATATATTCATATATTAGTAAATGTATTCTTCATTTTACAAAAGGTGGGAAAACCTTTTGTAAAGGTTTTGTAAAGGATGGGGTGATTCAGAGAGTATGCAGAACAGGATAATAGGATCTGAAACTTTTCTTCACAATAATACAGAGATTTTTTGTTGTTCTCTTATTTATATTATTATTATTATTATTATTATTATTATTATTATTTGAAACAGGGTCTCATGTATCCCAGGCTGGCTTCAAATTTGCTACATAGCATGTAGCTGATGGGGACCTTGAATTTCTGATCCTCCTACTTCCACCTCCCAAGTGCTGGCAAAAGTGTCGTTTGCTGAGTTACGTCCCCACCTCCAGCACAGGGCAATAGCTGGAAGCGTTGCTAGGTGGTACAGCACTTGCCTGGCATGCAGGAGGCCAGAGTTCAATCCCCATCAGGAAGTGGGAATGGGTGGGGGAATGGGCTGTGGGCTTGTGTGGGGGTGGGTGCCCCCAGTAGGTAAGTGCTGATTCCCTAGGTAGCCAGGTCCTCCTCCTCCGAGATCCTCTTTTTTTTTTTCCGAGGTAGGGTCTCGCTCTAGCCCAGGCTGACCTGGAATTCACTATGTAGTCTCAGATTGGCCTTGAACTCACTGCAATCCTCCTACCTCTGCCTCCCAAATGCTGGGATTCAAGGCGTGCGCCACCACGACCGGCTTTTTTTTTTTTTTTTTTTTTTTGAGATAAGGTCTCACTCTAGCCTTCCCCTCCTCTTTCTTTTAATGCTTTTATTTTATTTATCTGCAAGGAGAAAGAGAGAGACACAGAGAAAAAGAGAGAGAAACGGAGATATACAGAGGGAAAAAACAGGTGTTCCAGGGCCTCTTGCCACTGCAAACGAGCACCTGATGTATGTGCCACTTGCTTGGCGCATCTCTCCAGGTCATTAGGCTTTTCAGGAAGTGCCTTAACTACTGAGCCATCTCTCCATCACCTTCTCTTCTTTTTTGTTCCTTCAGTGCTAGGGATCAAATCCAGGGCTTTGTGCATGCTGTGCAGACATTCTATCACTGAACAACATCTTCAACTCAACAATCTCTTCCAGACTAGCCTGGAACTCTCCTCCTGAGTGCTGGGATTACAGGTGAACCATCAGAAGCCAGATTTTCAAAGAACATCTTTTACACTTCTACGTAAGCCAGACTTTAAAGATATAAAGTTGAAAATAAACTATTCCTATTACACTGAAGTAGGGTGGTGGCTCACACCAGTAATCCCAGTACTCAAGAGGCTAAAGCAGTAAGACTCTTTTCTAGGCCAGCATAGGCTGCATAAAGAGACTGTTACAGAACTCCAAATATGAGGGGTAGAGAGATGGCTCGGCAGTTAAGGTATCTGCCTGCAAAGCCTAACAACCTGGATTCAATTCCCCAGTACCCATGGAAAGCCAGATGCATAAAGTGGTGCATGTGTCTGGAGTTCATTTGCAGCAGCTGGAGGTCCTGGTATGCCCATTCTTTCTGTCTGTCTCTCTTCTTTCTCTCTCTGCTTGAAATAAATGTATAAAAATGTTTCTGAAAAAATCCAAATAGCCTGGCGTGGTGGGGCACACCTTTAATCCTAGCACTTGGGAGGCAGAGGTAGGAGGATCGCTATGAGTTCAAGGCCACCCTGAGACTACAGAGTAAATTCCAGGTCAGCCTGGACTAGAGTGAGACCCTACCTCGAAAAACCAAAAAAAAAAAATAATAATAATAATGAGGCTGGGGAGATGGCTTAGTGGTAAAGGCATTTGCTTGCAAAGCCTGCTGGCCAAAGTTCAATTTCCTAGTACCCAAGTAAAGCCATAAGCACAAAGTGTCATATGTGTCTAGAGTTCATTTGTAGTGGCAAGAAGCTCTGAAACAACAACACAGTCTCTTTCTCAAGTAAATAAATAAATAAATTTTGGGGTTTTTTTGAGGGTTAATCAAAACTTAACATGTTATGAATAAGACATATGGAAACCTACTTCTCTGAATAATGGCACACCCAGAAGCCATAGATTGTTACTATAAAAAATTTCAGTGCCAGGGATGGGATACCTTCTAGTGAGTTGTTGGCCAAGGAGGGTTCTGAGGCCCCCAAAACATTACAGGACATTGCCAAGGCGCTTGGTTGTCCACCAGAATAACATAGTAAGACCCTATTGCTGAAGACCCCACATGCTTGGACTGCAGGTCACTGGGAAATCAAGCTGGAGCTGAGCTGGAAATCTCCTCCCTGTTAACCAGCTGACAGAAAGCTGGAAAAAGCTATGGTTGCCTGTAGCCCTATGGGAGAGAGAAGTCATCAACGGTGGTGAACAGCAGTGGACCGTGCAAGCCTTAAGACTGGCCAGCCAGGCCAAATGTGCCAAGTAGGGCAATAATGATATGTCTGTTATGGGTGAAACTAACTGTTCTCTAATTAGACTGGAGGACTGCTCCACTGTAGGGAAAACATGCCCAGTACTGAAGACCTAGCCAAAAGCCTATGACAGGAGAGTTCATGAACCCTAGGGAAGTAATGCCTGCTGTTGTTTGGCTAAATGCATATGCCAACCAAACTGCCCTGTAAGCACTTTTAAAAATGTGTATATAATAATATAATAATGCTATTTACACTTTGGGTTAGAGAAGCTTCTTTTTTCAGATGGCTGTGACCCCTGGGATGACCCAAAGACACCATAGTGCTGAGAAGTGACAGTGGAGTGTTCAGCCCACTGGGACATCTCTATCACGCTTCCCAAGGCTCAGGGTCTATTGCTGAAGAGGTAGAGGAAAGATTGTAAGAGCCAAAGGAAGGGGAGGACTGCTTACAATGCAAACTTCCAGACACCAAATGGTCTTGATATTCATGATTTCACAGTGCTCGACACTACCTACACAAGACCTTCATAATAGGAGGAAAGATGATGACATCAAAATAAAATAAGAGACTAATTGAGTGGGGAGGGGACATGATGGAGGCATTTTGAGAGGTGGAAAATGGGGGTGGGGAGGGAATTAACATGGCTCATTGTCTATAATTAGTATATAAAATAAAAAGTTTAAAAAATAATAAAATTTAATTTAGTTTTTAAAAAAGAAGAAAGCAGAGTCCTGAGGAGGAATTGAGACCCATTGATGGGCACTTTAGGAATTCAGATCTAAAAATAAACTCTTCAATCCTGTCAATTAAAGTTTTTTTCTACATAGCTAATAGGTTTGGCTTTCAAGCCAGACAGACCTGAATGAAATCCAATTCTGACTATAGTTATTTGACCTTGATCAAACTGTTTAATCAGTCTAAGTCGAAGGTTTGTCATCTGAAACATACACACATGGATGTGAAGCTCAAATAGGCTAATGGAGGTTGAAGCCTCAGTGTCTCCAATTATAAACCGGAGATGCGAGCCAGGCGTGGTGGCTGGCGCACGCCTTTAATCCCAGCACACAGGTGGCAGAGGCAGGAGGATTGCCGTGAGTTCAAGGCCACCTTGAGAGACTACACAGTGAATTCCAGGTCAGCCTGGGCTAGAGCGAGACCCTACCTCGAAAAACCAAATAAATAAATAAATAGTAGCTGCTCCTCTTCATAAGGTCAGATCTGTCGCAAACAGAGGGTAAACAAAAGAATCAAGACAGAATGGATCCGAATCCGATTGCGGGGAAATGCCAGGGTAGGTCTCTCCTAGACGGTCGCCCCACGCCAGCCCTGGAAGACTCACCGTCACCCCGTATTTGAGCGCCAGTCCAGCCAGTGTGTCCCCGGGTTCCAGCCGATGCTCCAGGCGTCGCTCCCTCACCGGGGAGCAGGCTGACTGCACCAGGCTTCCGTAAGAACGAGCTCGGCTCCCGCGGAGCAGCCCCGAGCCCCCGGGCGGGGGCTGTCTCGAGGGAGAGGCCATCTCCTCACCCGGTCAAGAGCTGGGGACCCTGCCGAGTGACCACAGGGACGACTTTCCTCGTCTTTCCTCTCCAAGCCCCCCTCCACCCTCCGACTCCCTGCCGGCTTCTCCTGCCTCCAGCCCCTGACCCCACACACCGGTGCCCTTAGCAGCGCCCCTCCCCCAAGCCCTGGCTACCCCGATCTCTGACCTTTGAGTTCTGGGCACCCTCGCCAACACTCCTCAGTGGGTCCCCACGGCTGACAGCCGGGAGGCGGGGAGCCCGCACATCCCAAATCAGGCCCGGCCCAGGGGCGCGGGGGCTGCGGGCGATGCGCGCAGGGACAGCGGGGGCTGGCGGGGCGCGCTGCACGCTGAGGACCTCAAAGGCTCGCTCCGCATCGGGCAGGGCATGCCCGAGAACTCCGGTGTCAGCTCTGAAGTTCTTGAGCTTCGAAGCCACCGAGATGCAAGGGCCTGGGGCCAGCGGAGCGGTAAGCTCTTTGAAAGACTACATTTCCCAAAACGCACCGCGCAGGGGCCTCGCGGCCACCGTAGCGCCACGGTCGGCTCGGAGCGCTAAAGGCGGGCCTTCCGGAGCATCCCCCCGGAAGCACAGAGCTCAACCGGAACACGACCGGAAGAAAGTAAGGAGATAGTCTGGTGGCCCGAGAGAATTTATCATTTTGGAAGCCCACCGCCGTGATGTCTTTCAAGAGGGAAGGGGACGACTGGAGTCAGCTTAATGTGCTCAAAGTAAGCCCGGGCGGAGAGGGCCTGGGAAGGGGCTTCATTTGGTTGCTCTGGCTACAGCTGGGGGAGAGGAGGTTTTATTTATTTTTTGTTTTTGTTTTAATTTGTTAGGAGAGATAGGACAGAGAGATTGAATGGGCCCGCCAGGGCCTCCAGCCACTGCAAACTCCAGATGCATGTGCCACTTTGTGCATCTGACCTTATGTGGGTACTGGGGAATCGAACTCGGGTCATTCGGCTCTCCAGGCGAACGTCTTAAACGCTGAGCCATCTCTCCAAACCCCTGCTTCTTATCTCTATTGTTTCCCTTCCACCCGTCCATCTTTTTTGTCTATTTTGTTTCTCGAGGTAGGGTCTCGCTTTAGCCCAGGCTGACCTAGAACTCACTCTGGAGTCTCAGAGTGGCCTCGAACTCACAGCGATCCGCCTACCTCTGCCTCCCGAGGACTGGGATTAAAAGCCTGAACCACCAGGCCCGGCCCCGCCCATCCCTCTTATTCCGTTTATCCTGATAGAACTTCTTTCCCTGTCTCCTGCAGAAACGAAGAGTTGGGGACTTGCTAGCCAGTTACATCCCAGAGGATGAGGTGCTGATGCTGAGGGATGGACGGTGAGAGCAAAGGGGATGGAGTCTGGGGTCCTGGGGTTGGAGGCTCAACCATCATTTGTTATTAAGGAAGTCGGGAATGTATAGGATTCTTTGTGGAGAAGTGTGAATTTGAGTGGAGATTTGGAGACCTGGGAGTTGGCCTTTGGTAAGGAGTGCAGTGACAGGTGTGGGACCAGCTGACCATGGCAGGACGCCCACCACCACCACACACACTGGCTTATATTGTCTCTCCATCTTCCCAGCTTTGCCTGTGCTATCTGTCCCCATCGACCAGTGCTGGACACCCTGGCCATGCTGACTGCCCACCGTGCTGGCAAGAAGCATTTGTCCAGTAAGTTTGGGGGGGAGACAAGATAGAAAGTTAATTCTTGAAATCTCAACAAACCACTTGGGCTGTGCTTTTAACTCTCATCCTCTTCCCAGGCCTGAAGCTTTTTTATGGCAAGAAGCAGCCAGGAACGGGAAGAGAGCAAAATCCAAGACAGCAGGATGAACTAAGGAAGGAAAAGGCCAACGCTGAGGTAATGGGCAGTGAGAGAGGGGGCAACACTGTGCTGCACACGCCAGGCTTGAAGGACTTGAGCTTCTCATGACCCCAACTCTGCCTTTACTCCATACCAGGCTCCTTTGCTAACTCAGACTCGACTTATCACCCAGAGTGCTCTGCACAGAGCGCCCCACTATAACAGCTGCTGCCGGCGGAAGCACAAGTCTGTGGGATTGGAAAACCAGAGGTGAGAAGGGACAGAAGGAAGTGGATGGGGCCTTCCAAGATGTATTCTGAGAAACAGTAATGTTGTGAGGATATTATGTAAGTAGAAAGGACTTTGAAATAATTTTTAGGAAATGGAGTATTGTAATCCTATGTAAAGAATAGTTACATTAGAGGCTGGAGAAATGGCTCAGGGGTTAAGGCATTTGCCTGCAAAGCCTAACAACCCAGGTTCAATTCCCAGTACCCACATAAAG
>PVHP010031761.1:0-20805 GCA_004024765.1 Zapus hudsonius | reverse complement strand
GAGAGAGAGAGAGAGAGAGAGAGAGAGAGAGAGAGAGAGAGAGAGGTAGAATAGGCTTGCTAGGGCCCTGGCTGCTGCAAACAAACTCCAGACGCATGCACCCCTTTTGTGCATCTGGCTCTCCATGGGTACTGGGAATGGAGCTCGGTAAACGCTGAGCCACCTCTCCAGCCCCCATCTTATGTATGTGTGTATTATGTGTGTATGCATGTATTTTTAAGAATCGCAGAGCTGCGCCGCGGCCTGGGGACAGACAGACTGGAAAGGCAGTCCCTGTGCCCATGGTCGACTTTACTTGGACGTGTGGGGCGGAAGGGAGCATTCCAGGGCCTCTGCTGCCACAGATGACCCTTCGCATGGGGCTTTACGAGGGTAGTAAGAGCTGAACCCAGACCGGCAGGCTCTGCTCGCAAGCTCCCTTCCCGCGGAGCTCTTTCCTTCCCCGGCGTCGGAGCGCCGTCCTGCGCCCTCCCGCCCGCCAGGGGGCGCCAGGCAGCCGGCCGGGCGGCCCCGCCCATCCTCTCTGTGACCCCGCCTGGCTGAGCGACCCGGAAGCACTAGCTGGCAGCCGAGCCCGACGGAGGGCGGAGCTTCCGTACCGCAGTGAGGTGACCCCGGGGCTGCGCGCGGACGTGCGCGGCGAAGCTGCCATGGGGGCGCACCTGGGCCGGCGCTACTTGGGCGATGCCTCGGTGGAGCCCGACCCCCTGCAGATGCCCACCTTCCCGCCGGACCTGGGCTTCCCGGACCGCCAGGAGCGCGGTGAGGCTCTGCGCAGGCGCGAGGCGGGAGGGCCGGGGACGCGACGCTGTCCGCGTAGACGGGGTCCTGGGGCGGCGGAGCCGGGGCGCCGTGCGCGCCCCACAGTGCTGCCCGCGGAGCTGCCTCTAGCCCAGGCTGGCCTCGAACTCACGGTGACCCTCCTACCACCACGCCCGGCTAGTGTTCTGCTTTGGAGACGGGGTCTCATTACAGCCCAGACTGCTTCAAACTCCCGGTGGTCCCGCTCAGCCCCCCGGGTGCTGAGCACCCCTGGCCTCGCTGCAGATGTGGTCTCCCACTGTCTAACTGGGGCGGGAAGCCCGACACCTGTCCCACCTCAAGGTCTGGGTAGCTGTTCTCCCTGCAGGTACCTGGTCTCTCCGGGCCGGAGGTGGAGGGAAGAGCTTCAGCTAACCTTGCTCCGGGTTCGTGGGGTGCTGGTTAGGGCGGGGCGAAGGCCCGTTGGCTCATGGGCCTGGGAAAGACCTGCAGCGAGCTCTTGGGGAGCTGGTGATTGCTGTTTGAGTTTGGGAAGCGCCCAGGGGTGAGTGTGGCTTGGGAGGAAAAGAGGCGGGAGATCCTGGCCTGGCCTCTTGGGTGGCCCTGTGAGCCAGGCCTGGGGACCGGGATCTGACCTGGCCCAAGTGACAGAAAGAACGGTGGCTGGAAGGCAGCCCTGGGAGGAAGGCTGCTACAGGAACATTTCTCTCAAGGAGGGTGAGGGGGACACGTGCGGAAGTCAGTGAACTTGGGCCTCTGCATAGATGTACCAGATTAACTGCTCTGTGAGCTTCCTCTCCCATCCCTGTAGACCTGTGGGATCAGACACAGCTCCATGGGTTCTGAGATCGGAACTCAGGTTGTCACCCTGGCACAGCTACCCCACTGTTTTGGTTGGTTGTTTCTTGCAGTGCTGGGAGTTTCCTTCCCACTGGGCATGTCCAGGCTCCTGGGGTGCCCAGCCTGGCCTCTCACTCACTCTACTCACTCTGTAGCCCAGACATATCTTAAAACTTGTGTTTACCAGGTTTGGCCTCTCACCCCAGGTCACATTTTGATGCAGTGAAGGGGAGGAAGGACTAAGGCTGAGGTAGAGAGAATGGAGTCCTGAGGATGATGAAGGCTCTTTCCTCTTGGAATGGACACAGGACCTGTGGGCCCAGGCTGAAGTGATTTTTGTCAGGGATCGGGTTCGGGGAACAGTGTAGCCCAGAGCTAGGGCAGCCTCCCTGGGGCTTGACATGCATGCTTAAGTCCTATAGTGAAGTGCACACTGTGATGGTAACGGTGACAGGAGCTCGCTCCTGACCTCAGCTGCATCACTGGCTCCTAGACTCGAACGTCTGTCCTGCAGTGAAAAAGCTGAGGCTGAGATTCCAGCCTCACGTGACTTAGGGGCCTGTGCAAGGTTGGATAGGGAAGGCCATCTCTGGGCTCCGGGTCTGCAGAGGGGGCTGCAAAGATCCACTGGGTGTCTAGGTGACAAGAGAACAGGGAAGTGTCCGAAGTGAGCCATTTCAAGACATTTCTGGCCCTGAGGACATGGTGTGCTGTAGTCCATGGAGGAAGGGGCACTGTCTGTGCCTGTGGGTGGGGTTGCTGAGCCTGTTCCCCACTCCTCCTCAGTGATGGTGGCCACGCAGCAGCAGATGAGTGACGCGCAGCTGCCGCTGCATCAGCGCGACTACTGCGCTCACTACCTCATCCGTCTGCTCAAGTGCAAGCGCGACCACTTCCCCAACTTCCTGGCCTGCAAGCATGAGCGGCACGACTGGGACTACTGCGAGCACCTCGAGTGAGTGAGGGGAGGGCGGGAGGGCCACCCCACCTCGGGTGGGCTCGCTGGGTGCAGCAGGTCCAAGGCCACCTGGAGGAGTGGCCAAGCTAGGGTTCCAGTGGGAGGAGGCCCTGGCCCCACCCCTGCCCGGGGCGTCCGTGGCACTAAGACACCTGCTCTGCCCACAGCTACGTCAAGCGCATGAAGGAGTTTGAGAGAGAGCGGCGGCTGCTCCAGCGGAAGAAAAGGCGAGAGCGGAAAGAGGCACAGAGAGCCCAAGGCAAGGGAGATGAGGAGGTGTCCCCCGAGATTGCCCTGTAGGGACCACCCACCAGCCTGTGGACCTGTCAATGAAATAAAGCCTCGTGTCACCTTGCCCTGAACTCCACCTCTGCACTGTGGGGAACGAGTGGTGTGATCCCTGGACCCCTAAAAGAACACACAGAGCCCAAGTCCAGCTGGGCAGGCTTTATTCCAGGTGCTGGAGAGCCATGGCCACAACAGGATGGCGTGGAGGTGGGCAGCCAGACTGCAGACCACAGCAGCTCAGAGCAGGAAGGGGATGATGGGCATGCGCAAGGGTGGGTAGTCGCGGAACTCCTTCAGGTAGCTGCGGTGCTTGCCTTTGGCCCAGATGGTCATCTGGGTGAAGCCCACCAGGGAGAAGAGGGCCACTGGAAGGCAGAACGGGTGTCAGGATGGAGCTGGCCAAGGAGGGGCAGGGCACTGTGTGGAGGAGGGACTCACCTGGGAGACACTGTGTCATGATGGCAAAGCCAATCCAGGACCCCACCTATGGGCAGCAGCAGACAGGGTGAGGACCCACCACCCACCTCTCCTGAGCACCTCAGCAGTCCCATGCCAACCAAACTGCAGTGCAGAAGTACCCCAAGGAAGGTCAGAGTACCATATGGAATAAGCTGGGCATCATCACGGCAGGGCTGGGAGGCAGTAGTGGACTCCATCCCCAGGGCTACAAGTTCAGCCCCCACTCACCCTTCTCCATGTGGGACTCCCAAGGCCTGTGAGGAAGCCCCTTACCTCATAGGTGTAATTGGGGCAGGATACCAGCAGGAAGAGCCATGTGAAAGGGTTCTTGGTGGGGTAGGGGATCTTCCTGGTCTTGGACCCTGACAAGCAGGACAGGAGAGAGGAGTCAGCCCTCCCCTCCCCCTCCCTGGGCTGCACCTCCCTAGCCCACAGGCCACTCACCAGCTGGCCTCAGGTCCCGCAGAGCCATGTGGATGGAGAAGTTGCCCAACTGACAGATCTGTCATGGAGAGGAGAGCAGGTCAACCCACAGCAAGCCCCACTCCCATATGCATACCCCACCTTGCTACCAGCCTCCTTACCACAAAGATGGCCAGTGCCAACTTGACCTGCTGGGATCCATAAGCTGAAGGGGAAGCAGGAAGAGGCCCATGAGGGAAGGCTCAAGGGCAGGGTGCCAATGGGGAGGTGCAGGGTGAAGGACCACTTACTGGGGGGCGTGTAGAGAGGGTGGTTGATGTAATAGGCCATCCATGCTGCAAAGCCCCAGTAGTAGGTACAGTTCTGAAACACAGCAGGCAGGGATTGGCCGGAACTGCATGGCTGGTGGGGTTCCACCGGTGGGCAAGAACATAGGCACTCACCTTGAAGATGTTGCGCAAAGGCATGGTGCCATGCGAGAAGCGATGCACAAAGAGTGTCTCCAGCAGGCGCTTGACATAGTGGAATGAGTGGCAGATGCAGGCGAGGCTGTGGGAGAGGCCAGCTGAGCAGGGCAGCCCAGCAAGCCTCCACCACCCACCCTGCCCCTGCCCCTGCCCCTGCCCCTGCCCCTGCTCCCACTCACTGCACCACCGTGTGCCGACTGGATGTGAAGTCGTATTTGTGGCCATAGATGAAGGGCACCCGGAAGTAGAAGAGCAGGTAGATAAAGAGGGGCCCAGCATACTCCATCAGGAAGACCTGTGGGGACCCCGGCATAAGGTGAGTAAGCCCGGAGTGGCTGAAGCTAAAGGAGGCCATGGGGTCAGGGCTTACCGTCACCCAGCTGATCTGTGCCCCCAGATCCCGGAAGTAGAGGGTGGCTGTGGTGCCCACTGGGAGCTTCTGCAGAACATCCTCGTCCTTCAGTGACTTGCCCTCTGCAGAGAGGATGCCAGCACTCAGTGCCCCACGGGCCTTCCCCACCGCCCCTGGACCAGGGGGTAGCCAGCAGAGAGCTATACTCACTGGGGTCCAGGCGGAGGGACTGGCGAGCAGGGTACCACTGCGGATCTGCAGGGGAGAACGAGTGGGGTACCACTGTGGATCCGCAGGGCTCCCAGGACCCCCAGCTCCTCCCACCCTGGGCAAGGACACGGCCAGAAAGAAGGCAAACAGCAATAGGATTTTGTCCTTCCAAAAGCTCAGCAAGGGCATTCCTGCTGGTGGCCACGTGGGGGCGCCCGCCCCATCAAGACTCAGGGAAAAAAACCTGCAGGACTGGGTCCCGCTCAGGGTGGCAGGAAAGGGGAGAGGAATGTTGGGGGCTTTGAACTCACGGGTCTTGGTGAAGAGGTTCTTGATCTCTGCAATGGTGGCCTGAGGTTCCACCTGAGGGAAGGCAGGAGCTGGACATCAGCCCTGGGAGAGCCCCACAAGGGTCTGGTGCCAGTGAAGACCTCAGTGGGAATTACACCTGCCTGTGACAGGCCTACGTGGGACAGGTCTCAGGCCTACACGTTGTTTGCAGGCTCTTACTGGGTCCACAGGTAGGATGCCCGCTCCCAGCTGTGTCCAAGGGCCACAACTGCACATTCTACCTCCAACGGGACAGTACCCCTTGTGTGGCCTCTGAAGAGTAGGAGACTAGATATATATATATACAAGGAGCAGAGCCCAGGGCCCTTGGCACCAGTCCTACCTTGTCCAGGAAGCAGAGCCTCTCCCTTGTCTTTGCATCCAGGATCTCCACCTCAAAGAAGAGAACAGCTTTTTTATGCTTCTTGGCTGTCTTGGGTGGCATGGGCATGGGGAGGCCATTGAGGCCAGGGCTGGGACCCTGGCTGGCCTCCCGAGCAACAATGCCCAAGCTCATGTCCATGCTGCCTCCACCAGCCCTGCTGCTGCTCTGCCCACCCAGGCCGTAGCCCCAGCTGCTGCCCACCAGCCCCCACCACCGGCCTCCCCACGCTGAGCAGCTCTGGGCTGGGCAACAAGGTGCTGGAAGGGAGCCCATGCCTGCCCTGGCCTGGCCAGCTTGAGGGCCACATGTAACCTGAGCAGCACCACAGCCATGGCCCAGCTAAATATAAAACTGTCCCAGACCGAGCCCCTCCAAGAAATCATGCACAGTCCTCCCGTAGGGGCACCCCTGATCCAGGCTGCCCTCAAAAGAGGCTTTTGGGTGGGCACAGTCTCCCAGCAGCACAGGGTCAAGAAGATCCCCAGAGAAGGGCAGGGCCTGAGGCCAGCCTGGCACCCAGCTCAGGCCCACAGTTCACTGGGCCTGGGAAGAAGCCAGCTGTGCTGAGAATCCGCGAGACAGATCATCCATTTCCCCTTCTGAGCTGTAAGGGACACTGGATTATTTCCCTTGTGTATTTGTGTTCCTGGGGAGGTGACAGATTCCAGAGTTACTGGTGCAGAGCGCCTCTCTCTAAGTGTGGAAAGGATAGGGAACACCCCCACACACTACTTGCTCACAGCCCCTTATTCTACCCACGCCTGGTTCAAGGCCACCTGCATGGCAGCCCCCCTACTATGTCAACCCAACATTCCCACACTCGTCCAGGCGCCAGGCCTCTCCAAAGCCCACAATCTGGACAGGCCTGTACCTCCCGGGTCCACCACCCCCCAGGGAGAAGCCCTGGGCTGAAGGTGGCCATACTAGGAGGTAGAGCCCAAGACCTCAAAGAAGGCTGCTAGCCAAGGGAGGCCTGTGGGCCCAGGCAAGCTGGGTCTTCTCCAAGTTTGGCCACCTCCCACATTGAAGAAGGGGCATCACAGGCCAGAGAACATGAGGCAGTAAGTATGCAGGGCAGGCAGCACGGGGGTCTGTGCCCAGTAGGCTGCCACTGGGCAACCCTCAGCTCAGGGACAGGTAGAAGGGTCCCCGAGACTGCACATCACAGCATGAGAACACCGCAGCTCAGGTCATGAGGATAGGGTAAGGAAGCCCCATGGGGGCAGCCCTGCCTGGTGAGCCAGCAGCACCATGATACAGCACCCAGGCCTGGGTTCAGAGGGAGGCTCCCACCCAAGCCTGTTTGTCCTTCTATACTCTGCTCAATGTTAGACGCAGGGCAGGAAAGGCCCAGCATCCAGAAGCCCTGGACACCACCACTCACCATGACCTGCAATCAATGCTGGGCACGCCCTGGCCAAACCCAGAGCTGGCACATGCAGGGGTCTGCAAAGGGGAGCAGGTGGTACTATGTGGCACATTGGGCCCCTTTAAGGAGGGGTGAGAAGGAACAAACACATGGAGAATGCACCAGAAGGGACTAGGGCAGGACCCTAGGCAGACACGTGGCCTGCCCTGCAACTGAAAGTGTATTAATAGGTCCTGGGCCCACGGGCAGGGCCCACATGCTCAGAGCCAGTACAGCCAGGGCACAGGGTCCGCAGGGAGAGGAGGCCACAGAGTTCCTGCTGAACCACTCAACAGCTTAAAATACAACCAGCCCCTCTCCCCACAGGGCCAGCTGCCTGTGGGAGGGCTGAAACCCTACCCTCTCCCCCAGCCTGGGCACTGCACCAGGGTCCAGAAGGGAAAGCACCGACCACTGGGGCCCTGGCTGGCTGCTGGGAGAGGAAGCCGGTGACAGGGAAGCTGGGAGAGAGGCCATGCTGAGAAGCAGTGCCCAGGCCACAGGGAGAGGAGCCTCCACGCCACAGAGGTAAGCTAGCTGCATCCTGCCCAATTCCCAGACGTGGACGGCGTCTCCCAGGCAGGTCTGAAATACCAGTGGGTGTGCCCACTATGACTGTTCCCTTCCTTGGGCCTCTAGAATTATTTCAGAATCAAAAGTAGGATAAAAAGCTATGCTAGGTGTGGGGGGAGGGGGCAACAAGGTTGGTAAAAGAAGTCAGACACAAGGGCCACATGCGTTTGACGTGCACAGGGCAGACAGGAAGCAAAGGGCTGGGGGGAGGGAGAACTGGGGAGCTAAGCTCATGCCTGTCCGAAGGCGTTAGTCAGCAGAGGTGCTGCTGCCCAGCACTAGGAATGTATGAATGCCACTGAAATATGCACCTGCTTGGGGGCTTGGGGGTGCTTGTGTAGCTCAAACTGGTCTCAAATTTGACGCAATCCTCCTGCCTTGACCTCCTAAGGCTGATATTACACCCTTGTACCACCATGCCCAGCAGGATCTGTGTGTGGAGGGGTTGGGGGAGGGAATGGCACGCCAGGGTCTCTCAAATGAATGCCTTTCCAGGTGGCTGAGGAACTGAACCTAGTCCAACAGGCTTTGCAAGCAAGCGCTGTCTCCCCAGCCCCTGAACTGTGTACTTTTGAATAGTTTTTTTCATTATGTGAATTAATTTCAATTCAACAGAAGCTTTTTTTAATGGTGCTGGGATCTTATTCTACTGAGTCACACCTCAGCATCACCATTGTTTCTTAAAGGAGAATAGGCCATGTGAGAGGGAAGAGACACAGAGACCAACTAAAAGAAAGACCAAGACCTACCTCCAGTCCACCTGCACCCCAGAAGCTGGCATTTCTCAAGCCTTGGTTTCCCTTCCCTGCACTTGCCCCACACACCCCTGCCCATACCTGAGGCCAGCCTGAGGTCTGGGGTCAGAGGGAGAAGTGCTCCAGGCCCAGGGGCAGGCAGAAAGAAGGGCCTTCTACAAATGAGCAGATATTGACAAAGGAAGGTCCTAGTGGGGAGGGGGGATCACACCCAGGTCCCCACAATGAGGGCAGAAACCTGGCATGGGGCACACCAGGATAGCTTTGTGGTGACAGTTCCACCAGCATGGGGTGAATTTTCACCCAAAGGCCTGAGAGATTCTGGGGCCCAGCCAACAGTAACTCCTGTCAGCCCAAGGTCAAGTACAGCCAGGAGCAAGGGCTGGACAAAGGAAGTTCACCCTGGAGGAACAATGGAGGCCCTGACCCCAAGGCACAGTCACTGTGTGGACATAGACATGGCTTAGACCTGAACAGAAAGAGGCGCTTGTTCCTTGTTCTGGCACAGCACAGGGACACAGAGCTGCCCGCCCCCCGTCCTCAGGAGGACAGCACTCTGGGGCTGTCCCAGCCTGGCACAAGGGAAAATAGGGAGGCTCCCTTTACCCTAACACCCTTTGGATCTATTTAAAACATTGGCCCTACAGGTGGGATGGCACATGCAGAGGATCAGGAGTTCACGGCCACCTTCCGCTACATAGCAATTTCACTGGTCATTCTGGGCTCAATGAGGCCCTGGCTCAAAAAAGAAGTTGGGGGGGGGAGTAGCTGGGGAGATGGCTCAGGAGTTAAAGGGCACAACCCTGCACAGCTATGAGCCCTGGTTCGACTTCCCAGTGCCCACATAAAGCCTGATACACAAAGTGGTACATGCATCTGGAGTTCATTGGCAGTGGCAAGAGGCCCGGACATGCCCATATGCACACACTCTCTTTCTCTCTCTAATAAAAAGTATTTTTATATTTTTTTATTTGCAAGCAGAGACCCCAGACACCTCCTTCCTCTTCCCACTACAGCAGAGGAAGTTTCCTGGGTTAACTCATAGCAGACCCACATCGAGCAGGACTCAGAATTCCTAGGGAGATCAGCCCCAAAGCACCCCCCACAGCCCTCTGGGCTTAACCCTTTCCCTTGCTCCTACCCCACTTCACTCAGGAACCCTACCCCACCTCCAGATCACCACAAAAATGACCACCCAGCCAGTACAGAAGCACCTGCTTCTGAGGCCCCAGTACACCTGCCAGCCCTTCCTCCCCAGCTTAGGAGCACACCTCACTGAGACATAGGACCAATTTACTAGGCAATGCAGGATCTTGCCCCCAGGAAAACTGGAGCGACCCTGCTGGCAATCCCAATATGCTGATGGGCTCTGCATGGCCTCAGTCCTTAGAGGTGACACATTCCCTGAGCTCCTAGCTGTGTGTCTCTTGGCAAGTTACCCATCCTCTCTGAGCATCCACTTCCTCATCCTCATCTGCAGCTTCAGCTGCCAGGGTTAGTGTAAGATCAGAGATGTTACAGAGATCAATCTAGAAGCCTCCAAGAACAAACATGATCAGTCAGGTGTGGTGGCAGACACCTGTCATCCCAGCACTTGGAATAGAGGCAGGAGGATCTCAAGACCAAGGCCAGCCTGGGCTGCTATGTAGCAAGACTGTCTCAAACACACATGACTGGACTCGTTCTGGCCGAACAAGGGCAGACACACAAGGAGGCCGGGCACTGACTGAGCACTCAGACCCCATGGCCTTGAGGAAGCTCAAAGGCAGAGGGTGGTGTGATGCCCCGCCCACTGATGGCAGTTAAGCCTGAACCCAGCAACAAGAGGGATGGGGTTGGGGGGTGGAAAAGGCAGCCACCAGAAGCAAGCAGAGGCTTCAGAGCTCAACACTGCACCCTGGTGCCCATACCTGGAAGGGCACCCACTGCAGCCAGGCTAGACACAGTCCTAGCGCCCATCATTAAGGAGACTGGTGGGGGCAGGATGGGGCCAAAGGAAAGCCCTAACCCTGGCTCTGCCACTTAGAAGCCAAGAACCCTCGAGGAGCCAATATACACCCTTCCTCCTGCCTTCCCCTCCCTCCCTCCCCAGCATCTCAAGCACAGTGCTAAGTGCAGACACAGGAGGAAACACCATCAAGCCCCTACCTTCCCATGCACTAACCCCTGCTAGGGAAGCAGACAGCAGGGGGCACAGTGGCTTGTTGTATCAGCAAAAGTTGAGGGAAAATGGATGAAGAGGGGCCAGAGAGAGAGATGGCTGTTTAAGAGTGGCTGCTGAGCACAGTGGCACATGCCAGTAATCTCAGCACTCAACTGACAGGCAGAAGGATCACCACAAGTTTGATCCAAAGTTCCAAGCCAGCCAAGGCTACACAGCAAGACCCTGTCTCAAAAAAGGGAGGAAAGGAGGGAGAGAGGAAGGAGGGAAAGGAAGAATGAATATGGGGATGCTGCGTGCTTACTGCACAAGCATGAGGCCTGAGTTCGACCCCCCAGCACCCACATGGAAAGCCAGGCATAGCCACACATGCTGGTGACCCCAGCACTAGAACTGCTGGTCAGCCAATCTGGTCAGAAAACAGCAAGCTCCAGGTTCAGAGAGACTCAAGGAAGTAAGGTGGACAAGCACGGAGTATGCACAATATCTTCCTCTGGTCTCTGTGTGGGTGTATGAGGCACGCGTGCGTACACACACACACACCCCCCAAAAAAAAAGGAAAACAGAGTACCCAGGGAAGCCCTCCCCGAGCAAAGGACACTAGAGCGAAAGGTCCATGGGGAGGGAAGCAGCCAGACGCACATCTAGGGGAAACATTCCAGACAGAGGCAACAGCAAGTGCTGAGGCCCTGCAGCAGATGGTGAAAGCAGAGCACAGGAGGGGGCAGGAGGCAATGGGCAGGCTATACACAGCTATGAGCTTTTACCTGGAGTCAGGTGGGAGCCACAGAGGGCTCCTGAGCAGAGGAAGATGGTCAAGGTGGAGGAGCAGGGAGGGAGATGAAAGGGCGTGAAAAGAAGTCTAATTCTGGACAGACTGACAGTGAAAGCATCATATCCCACAAGGGCTTGGAAATGGGATAAACGTCTGAGGTGTCTGACCTGAGCCTGGCAGGAAAAAGCTGGCCCCTGCCAGAGGCCGCCAGGGGGAGCCACCACGCAGAACACAGGGATGCCATGATGCAAGACCAGGTGGCCTCGTGGTGGCGAGTCCACTCCACAGGCCCGGCTAGTACCTCCAACAGACTAATAGGCTGGCCTGTGGCTTATGCACCTGGAACTTCTAAGTGACGACAGGTAAGGACAGTGGACCAGAGTTACAACAGCTTCCTGGGCACCTTTCTCCTGAACATGCCCTCTTGCCCCAGTGAGAAAGCCAAAGTCCAGGCCAAGGAAATGCCTGAGGCAGAATGTCTACATGTCCAAGTTCAAGGCTGGCAGAGAGCAGGACACAGCTTCAGCAGGCTCTTCCACATGCTGGACAGCCTGGCACAACTCAGGCAGCACCCACACTTTGCCTGGGCAGTGTGTTCCTCAGTGGAGTCAGGGGACTGGCTAGGGGTACAAACCCTGCTCAGTGCCACCAGGGGCTTCATATAAGCAAAGGGTCACAAGGGTCCTTCAGTCACTTGGTCCAGACATTATTAAAGGTGCACACTGGTCTGGGCTCTCTCCCTGGAGACACTGCTGAGCAGAGGACAGAGGCTGGCCATCAACCCCAGCAGCAGCGGAAGACGGCTCACCACATTACAGAGCAGTTTGTATGCATCCACCCAACATCCAGCTCAGCACTTTTGGCTCCTTTTGGCTCCTTTTCCCTTTTACTTTCCAGAAATATCAAGTCACCCTGTTAATGCTGCCATGGCTGAACAGACCTTGGGCTCGGCTGCTAAGAAGCCAGCACAGGCTGCACCTGCTCAGGCAGAAATACCTCCTTCCCCAGCTGCCTGGGCTCATGACCTCATTTCTCCATGGTGCCCTAAGACTGGGGGGGAGAGCAGGCTTTGCACCAGCATCTGAGACATGCCACCCATCCAAGGTGGGAAGTGAGCAGACACTGATCACTGGTGGCTGGTGACAAGGGTCTTGTCCTCCCACCCCTGACAGCGCATCAGGAGCAGAGGCTGACCACCAACACCCACAGGGCCAGCACTGTTGCCAGAGCCAGACCAGGAGCCAAAACCACCAGGACAGACCCAGCCTGTAGAGCCAAAGCTCTGCTGGCCGTCACAGTACAGCTCCATCTCCCGACAAGCAATGCAAAATGCTGAGACAAAAAACCAATCGTGAAGCCAGGGCTCAGGAGTTCCAGTCCAGCCTGGGCAATACAGTGAGGCCATGCCAAGGACATAAAGTCTGTCATCTCCTGACACTACACTAGAGGCCAAGGCAAGGTAGAGCTGTAATTCCTGCAGGAGTGTCACCAATGGGAAGGAGAGGCAGTGGTCAGAAGGGCAAATGGGGATGCACGTGGAGGACCTAACACTTAGGGCTGAAGGGGAATTCAAAGTGACCACTGTGGGCCGAGTGTGGGGCACATGCTTAGAGGCTGAGTCAGGAGGATCCTGAGTTCAAGGCTAGTCTGAGCTACATTATGAGACCTTGCCTCCAAAAAATAAAATAAAATTACGCAGCTTGAAAGCTGGTTCAGACAGTGAAGTGCTCACTGTGTGAGCGTGAGGACCTGAGTTCAGATTCCTGGTACCCACACGAGATGGGCTTGGTAGCACGTGCCTATAATCCCAGCACTGGGGAAGCAGACATAAGCACATCCCTGGGACTCACTGGCTAGCTAGTCTTACTAAATCAGTGAGAGACCTTGTCTCAAAAAATAAGATGGAAGCTTAATCCCAGCACTTGGGAGGGAGAGGTAGGAGGATCACCGTGAGTTCAAAGCCACCCTGAAACTACATAGTGAAATCCAGGTCAGCCTGGACTAGAGTGAGACCCTACCTTAAAAAAAAAAAAATATATATATATATATATATATATATATATGCACATGCCTGTAAATATATATATATCTATATATATGCACTTGCCTGCAATGCCTAATAACCCAAGTTCTATTCCCCAGAACCCACATAGAGCCAGATGCATAAAAGCGGTACATACATCTGGAGTCCCTTTGCAGTGACTGGAGATCCTGACCCACCCATTCTCTCTGTCTTCTCTGCTTGCAAATAAATAAAAAAAATTTTTTAAATAAGATGTAAACCGGGTGTGGTGGCGCACGCCTTTAATCCCAGCACTCAGGAGGCAGAGGTAGGAGGATCACCATGAGACCACCCTGAGACTACATAGTGAATTCCAGGTCAGCCTGGACTAGAGCGTACCCACACACATATGCACACATGTACACACGCACACACAAAAAAATAAATAAAACTTCATCAAAAAGATTTCAGCTGGCGGAGTGTTTGCCTAGCTTGCCTAGCAAGCACAAAGCCCCGGGTTTGACCACAGTACCATGTAAACTGGTCATGGTAGCACCCACCTGGAGTTGCAAGCAGGCAGGACAATTGGAAGTTCAGCCCAGCTTTGTCTGCACAGTGGCAGTGTCATTGCCAATGAGGTTTATCTGAGGTGCAATCATGGCTAACAGAAGTCTGACCCAATATCAAAAAGATAACAAAGATGGACTGGAGAGATGGCTTAGCGGTAAGGCACTTGCCTCCAGTGCCTAAGGCCCTGGGTTCAATTCCCCAGTACCCACATATGCCAGACCCACAAGGTGGTGGCCCTGGTCTTCTCTCTATATATCTCTATCTCTCTGCTTGAAAATGAATAAATAAAATATTTTTTTGAAAAGGTAACAAAGAAAGATCACTATGGTGCAATCCAATGGTTTCCAAGTGCTCCCTGCATGAACCTTGACCTAGATGCCAGTATCAGTACCAACCTCTTCAAAACTCCCAGGGAGCTCAATGGCAGAGCACCTGCTTAGCATACAAGAGGCCCTGAGCTCAATCACCAGCACTACAAACAAACAAACAAACAAAAAACCTCCCAGGGAGCTGGTGTGCCTGGTAATAGAGTATTGTCAAAGGCTCGGGGATCCATACACAGTGAACACACACACACAACTCCCAAGGCCTCGGCCCTTTAGATGAAGCCCAAAGCCTTCATCATGTCGCCACAGCCCTTCCACCCAAAGGCAAGCCTGGGCAACATGTGCGTCCACCCACTGGCTCTCGAGAGCGCCATCTTCCAGACGGCAAGTGGACTCCAGTCCGAGGATGCTCTGCCTACCTCCAGGACTGAATCTGTCCAACTCCCGAGAGCCCAGGTGGCCCAGATCTGTGCCCCTGTACCTGCTGCCCTCTTGTACTTGGTGACCTCACCTACACCCCTCTCCATCTCTTGGCAGGATGGTGTTGAGAAGCCAGGAAGCTGGAGAAAGGCCAGAACTCCTGAGCTCTGAGGACTCTGTGACCCGTTCATCCAGTCCGCACCCACTGCTCCCCTCTGAGCCAGCAGGCAGGTCAGTCCACCCAGAAGCTCACCTTACCAAATAACCAACCCAGGGTCTATGCAGGTGGGTCGGCTCCCACCTCCCACCTACTCACAGCACTCCAGGAACTGAGACTTGTCCTTAACACTGCAGATGAAAGAAAATGAGGTGCGTTCATTCATGGACACAGGCGAGCCACGCCAAGGCAGGAAAGACCACAAGCTTTGCTATGGGCCGGGACTGTGACTCAGTGCAGAGCACTTGCTGAGCATGTCCAAGACCTGGGTTCAATCCCCAAAACCACACAAAGAGATGATTAATCCTACATAGTGTATTAGAAGGTAACATCACAACTAAAAAAAGCAAGAAAAGGGTACAGGATGCATGTAGCTGGTGCATGGCATGAGTGTGGTATGAGGTAAGGTGGTCAAAAATGACCTCCCTGGGGGACTTGCAGCAGAGTCCTGGAAGAACAGTCTTGAAAGGAAGAATGGCTTGTGCAAAGGCCCTGAGGTGTAGTGACTAGCCTGCTCAAGCTGTGTGGCTGCTGTGTGAGGGAAAGGAAGAGATGACACAGGGAGGTGATGTCTCCACACGCGAACTAGGTGAGGACTCTAGCTTCTGCTATGAGGGAGAGAGGAGCTATGGAAAGTTCTGGGTAGAACAGGGATATGGCCTGACGTGCTGAGCCATCTCTGCAGTCCTTCCCCCACCCCTTCTTGAGATAGTGTCTCACTATATAGCCCTGGTCAACCAGGAACTTGCCAGAGCTGGCCTCAAACTCACTGAAGTGATCAGTGAGCTACCTCCACAGGTGTGTGCCAGCTGACCTGAGTCTTAATTTTGATTGATCTTCATGTGTGTCTATGGTATGCATGTACTGTACGTGTGTACCGCAGTGTGCGTGTTGCTGTCAGAAGACAGCCTGGGCACCAGCCCTCACTGTCCACTGTGTTCCTCTTATTGGCTGCCACTGAGTAGATCAAGTTCACGTGAGGCTCTCAGAAGAGTGCTTATCTAGAATGCATGAGGCCCTGGGTTCCATTCCCGGCAACATAAAAAAATGAATGTATTAACTTTGATGGCTATCTCCTGTTTGCAGAAAGTGATACTTTCTAGTTTACTTCTTTTTTGTTGTTGTTGTTGTTTTTTGTTTTTTGTTTTTCGAGGTAGGGTCTTGCTCTAGTCCAGGCCGACCTGGAATTCACTATGTAGTCTCAGGGTGACCTTGAACTTGCGGCAATCCTCCTACCTCTGCCTCCCGAGTGCTGGAATTAAAGACGTGCGCCACCACACCGGGCTCAGTTTGTTTCATTTTTCTTTTTTTTTTTTTTTTTTTTTTTTTTTGAGGTAGGGTCTCACCCAGGCTGATCTGGAATTCACTCTGTAGTCTCAGGGTAGCCTTAAACTCATGGTGATCCTCCTACTTCTACATCCCGATTGCTAGGATTAAAGGCGTGCACCACCACGCCTGGCTTTAATTTTTATTTATTTTTGCATGCGTGTGTCATATATGCCAGGATCTTTTGCAGCTGCAAACAAGCACCCATCTGGCTTTACATGGGTGGCTAGGGAAGTGAACCCAGGCCAGCAGACTTTGCAAGCAGGCCTCTTTAATTGCTTGTAACTCTCCATCCCCTTGTTTTGTTTTAAGAGGATGAAATGAGGCTAGAGAGAGTGAGTATAGTACTTGCCATACAAGTATGAAGACCTGAGTTTGGATCCCCAGGTTCACATACAATGTTGGATGTGGTGGTGCACACCTGTAATTCCAGAAGCACTCAGGAGCCAAAGACCCCAGGGATCTCTGGTTGACTGGTCTAGCGAAAGCCATGAATGCTCAGTTCAGCAGAAGACTCAAAGAATGGAGTGCAAAACAATTAAGGAAGACACCTAACATCACCCTCTGGTGCCAGATGCACAGACACACACAATCACATGAAGGGGGAGGGACAGGGTCCCCCAAAAAAAGATAGGACCCCCAAAAAAGATAGGAGGATCACTGTGAGTTCAAAGACAGCCTGGGACTACAGAGTGAGTTCTAAGTCAGTCTAGACTAGAGTGAAACCCAACCTTGAAAAAATTTAAAAAAAAATAAAAAGAGGTAGGGTCTCACTTTGTTGCTCTGGCTCCTCCAACATTAAGCTGACATCTGATTTTACTTCTACTTGAATAGTTACTTGTAAATGAAGTCATAACTAGACTACTGTAGTTGCATCTGGTGTATGTGGATGGCTGGGAAATTGAACACCTGCCAACAGGCTTTGAAAGCAAGCACCTACCTTTAACTACTGACCATGTCCCCAGACCCAATACTGAAGTTTTTATATATACATTTGTAGGGTTCTATTAAATCCACCCATAGAGTAAACTGTAAGTTAACACCAACCATCATGTCAAAAAAAAAGGGGGGGGCTGGAGAGATGGCTCAGAGGTTAAGGCACTTGCCTCCAGTGCCTAAGGCCACCGGTTCAATTCCCCAGGACCCACATAAGCCAGACCCACAAGGTGGTGGCCCTGGTGCTATCTCTCTCTCTATCTCTCCTTCTCTCTCTCTGTATTTCTCTGCTTGAAAATGAATAAATAAAATATTTTTTTTAAAAAAATGAAGTTGGATATGGAGCCCCAGGATTCAAGAAGCTGAGGCAGGAGGACTATTGGGTCACTTGAGTCCAGGAGTTCAAGACAATCCTGGGCAACATAGCAAAATGTTACATAAAACAACAACGGTGCTGAGGCAATTCTAACTACTGCTGTTTGCCTCCTCCACAGCCATACTGTAACACTTAGGACTGAAGGTCAGCCTACCAGGTTGACCAATGGAAACTTTGTAAGAAGGTCTCACCATGGAGAACATGGCCTCACTCTTGGATCTCCTACCTCAGCCTCTAGTGTGCTGGGGTTACAGACATGCACCACCATACCAGGCTCTCTCTTGTTTCTTTTAATTATTGACTTATTTGCAGGCATGTGTGTCTCTTGCAGCCAAATGTCAAGTGTATATGCCACTTTCTGCATCTGGCTTTACATGGGTACTGGGAAATCAACTCTGGGCTGGCAGGCTTTGTAAGCAAGTGCCTTTAACCATCTCCCCAGCCCTCTCCTCTTTCCTAATGGTAAACACTAGCTGTATTCAAATAAATAATGTAGGAAGGCTGATAAGGAGTGGTGAGTTCTATAAAGCAAAAAAATCCAAGTTCTACAGATCGGACTCCAAGTTATTTGCCAAAAAAAAAAAAAAAACTTGTTTCAGGCTGGAGAGAAGGCTCAATAGTTGAGGCATTTGCCTGCAAAGCCTAATGACCAGAGTTCGATTCCCCAGTACCCACATAAAGCCAGATGTGGTACATGTATCTGGAGTTCTTTTGCAGTGGCGGGAGGCCCTGGCATGCCCATATATTTTCTTTCTTTCTTTCCCTCTCTCCCTCCCCCCCTGAAAATGAATAAATAAAACACTTAGAAAAAAATTTTAAAAAAAAACAACTATCGGGAGGCAAGGGGTGGGGTTGTGGCTTCCAGCCTGGACTTGCTGTTCAGGAAGTAGGAGGAACACTGAGTTCGAGGCCACCCTGAGACTACATAGTGAATTCCAGGTCAGCCTGGGCTAGAGTGAGACCCTACCTCGAAAAAACAGACCAAAACAACTAAAAGAAGCCAGGTGTAGCGGCACACACCTTTAGTCCCAGCACTGGGGAGGCTGAGGCAGGAAGATCTCCATGAATTCAAGGCCAGCCTAGGGTACAGAATGAGTTCCAGGTCAGCCTGGGGTAGATTAAGACTCTACCTCTAGAGGAAAATTGAAAAACAAAAAAAGAGAAGAAATGAAAAGAAGGGACAAAAGAACCACAGTGGCATCATCTGGCCAGTACCCCCGCAGTCCACAGACACTTGGCCAATCCCACCACACCAATGCTGAGTACCATGCCACCCAGCTCTGCCTGAGGTGCTGCAGAGGCCTCCAGCATTGGGACCCAGTTTCCAGTGTCTCTGGGAATAGCCCCACAAGTCCCCTCAGCAAGAACTGCCTATGCTCACAGAGCCTCCCCCTTTCCCTGTTGTGCAGGCCTGCCAGGTGCTTAGCTCAGTGGAGAGAGTGCCAGCAGGGTGTGGAAGTGTCTGCCGCTAGGGCACAACAGGGTGCATAGATAGAGGTGTCCTCCCAACCAACCTGCTCTGTAATTCTAGGATGCCCCAGGTGCCAGGAGGGAAAGAGACCAGGGCTGGGGGCTCAGGGGCCACAGGGCTATCAAGGAAATCCATCCTCACCCCGTGAGGCCCAGCAGAAGGCGCCCGGGGGAAGTGCGAAGGCCCTGAGGCAGCATGGTGCTGGGTAGGGTCTGGGACTATCCGGAGGCTCAAGTGGCTGGGGAAGGAACATGGGTGGCTGCAGAGAAAGGCTCCAGGCCAGACTACTAAGTAAGGTGGATCCCGGGGCACCAGATTCATGCAGGCCACCAGAAACCGTGCATATGGAAGCCAGGCACGATGGCACTCAGGAGGCAGGACTATGGGCTCACCATGAGTCTGAGGCTAGCTAAGGCTATGCAGTGAGGACTATGGTATGAGATCCTGTCGGCGAGAGCACGCAGAAGAGGCTCATGCACAGGAGAGCTCTTGGAAGGCTAGCAGACAGCACCTCCCTTGGTTTCCAGAAGCTCAGAGCTCAGGGCCAGGGTGTGGCTCCGTGGCACAGCACTTACCCAGCACTGTGCAGGCCCTGGGTTAATCGGATACAGGCAACTGTGGGATCAAAAAGAATGGCTTGGGATGTGACTCACTAATATAGCCCTTGCCTAGCTGCATGAGGTCCTAGGCTCCATTCCCTGTACCAGAAGGGGAGAAAGGGGAAGGGGAGAACTGGCCAAACTTCAAAGTACCAAGCCAGTTTCCCACAGAGTGACTGTGCCCCCAAAGTGGGCGGTCCTTCCTCCTCCCAGGTTCTGCTCTGAGGGTCAGTGACCCGCAGCAGATACTCACAGTCAATGGTTCAATAAGCAGAGACCAGCTGGACACACCACACACCACAGTGACCACATCTCTACCATCATCACATGTGCAGTGCCAAGTAGGTGTGCAGAACTAAGTGTGAGAAGACATTGTGAGAGGCGAAGCAAGGGGCTCACAGGGAACCTCCCATTTAAGCTGGGACCTGAAGAACCAGACAAGAAAAAAACAAAAACTGCTTCTTCCAAAACCTGGCACAGGGACTCCCCACCCAGCCTCAGCAGGGAGAACTTTATGCTCTGATTCACAAGGCCCAGCACCAAAACCAAAAATCATTATTCTAAAAAAACTGGTATGCAAAGAATACACACCTGGCCCTGTGTGTCCCCCATGGTCCGCAACTGCAGGTTTAACCACCTGCAGGTCAAAAATTGTTGTGTTTTGTTTTGCTTGTTCAAGGTAGGGTCTCACTCTAGCCCAGGCTGACCTAGAATTCACTATATAGTCTCAGGGTGGCCTCAAACTCCTCCTACCTCTGCCTCCCAAGTGCTGGGATTAAAGGAATACACCACCACACCCAACTAAAAATACTGCATGCCAAGGTTTGACTCCTCAGTACCCACGCAAAGCCAGAGGCACAAAGTGGCACAGGTGTCTGGAGTTCATTTGTAGTGGCAGGAGGCCCTAGTACATCCATTCTCTCTCTCTCAAATAAGTAAGTAAATTTAAAAAAAAAGTATGGTGACATACACTTGTAATCCCAGCACTCAGCAAGTTTGAGGCCAGCCTGGGCTACATGAGACTCTGTCTCACACAATAATGATTGAGAAGATGGCTCAGGGAATAAAGCATAGAGACAAGTTCAGATCACCAGAACCCACATAAAGCCAGATGTAGTACTACAGTGCACCTATACCAAGACAGAGGTGGAGACATGCGATCCTCTGAAGTTCATGGGCCAAGAGCCCTGCCTCAAACAGGGACCTCCACACATACATTGTGGCACATGCACACCAGTTCATGAACATGCACTCACACACAAAAAAATTTTCCATGCCAGGCATAGTGGTGCATACACAATAATACATAGTGGTGCACTCAGATGGCCAAGATGCATATCAGATGCGGGAGAAATGCAGAGAATCCAAGGCCAGCCTGGGCTACATAGTAAGTTTGAGGTCTGCCTGACGTAGTGT
>PVHP010031760.1:0-20807 GCA_004024765.1 Zapus hudsonius | reverse complement strand
AAGTATATATTTGCTTATAATTCTTATGAGTGAAGATCTATTCTGAATGTTTTAATTTAAATTTTGGCTAACATAATTAAAACATAAGAAAACACTACAAACAAACATAAATCAAACAGCTGTGCTTTTGAAGTTCAGGGTTCATTCTGTGAGAGTCATTGGGAGATATCACAGGCAATTTCATCTGAGATTGGAATGTTACTAGAGCAAAAGAATGTTGAGTCAATGTGCTAAAAGGAAAGGATAATATATTAGGAACTAAAAATGATTCTAGCAGAACTGTGGCATGGTCAGATTATAATGATGTCCATCTGGTGTGTGGCAAGTTCCTCCAAATTGAAGCACTCTCTCCTAAAGGGAGGTGGGAGTCAAGAGGTCAGCAATTCTGGAAGAACTCAAACTTTAAAGGTCACACAACCACTTCCCAAATTATAGAAGTGGTAAACAAATGTTAAGGAACAAACTTTCCCCAATGCCTTGTTTCACTTTTTCCAAAAACAAAATATTCCCTTCTAAAGAACAGAGGGAGTCAAGAGGTCACCAAGTCTATGAAAACTGATGCAAGGCTCCAAGGTTATGTAAAGGTTAAGCCACTGCTTGGGAAGAGACTCTCCCCCCTGCCCTTCCTGTCTGCTTGCAAGTGGTGTAGTGTCTTTTGGACAGTGCAGCTACTTGCATGTTCTACAGTGTGCTCAAGAGATGCAGCTTCTGTGAATTGTCACCTGGGCTGAGCTTTCAGGTGATGCAGCAGCCTCTGGGTCATCCATTGCTCTTTCAGGCAACCCCCCTTACCACATTCTGTCAGTAATCCAAATAAAATCACTGGTACCCCAAAACTACTTTCACTGCAATCATATGCTTTGGTCTGTCATGCGAGTCATAGCTTGGGTGAATAGCCCAGTCAGTGTTTGCTTCTCCTCAGGGAATCCGTTTCCTGGGATACCATCCTATTCAACAAAATGTAACACTATAAAATTATAGCAGCCCATTCTATTGAAAACCAACTGTGTTTACCAAACAAGTAATGGAATATAAGCAAAAGAATAGCTACTATGTTGCATGATAGTTTGGCTAAGTATGGACTACAAAATTAATTGAACAAATCTATTAAAATCAACAAGGAACTAAGTCAACAAAACATTAAGATAGTTATAAAAGACAGTAGGACTTAGATTCTCAGCGTCTGGATTTCTTCACTGAATATGAAACAAGATTTTTTGTCATCAATATGCATCTTCTTTTCTGGAAAAACAACAACAATGTTTACTTAACTGAGTCCAGAGTTCAGGACAGCACTAATGATGCTTTTTTCTTTTACTTTGTATATAATATGTTTACTTCATTCATGTTGTAGAATGTCCACTTGTAACATGTGGAATACTTTAGGACATTACTTAAAGGGGAGATGTGAATTGACAACTATGTTTTCAACTTTTTTAATTTGCTTACAGTTTTTCAGGTTTCCTTATGACATTTTCATGGATGATTAAATACATTCTAAGTTTCCCCTCACCACCTCATTTCCCTTTATCACTGATCCCATCTCTGTAGACACCTCTCATCTCCAGTATTCTTCCTTCCACTGTCACATCACATGTGTTTATTTCTTTATCCCTGCTCTCTCGGCCCCTTTTCCAGTTTTCCTGGCCTTCACACATTCATTCCCACATACATGAATTTTTGATACCTTTAATGAAAATAAAATAATGAATGTATTTATGCCGTCATTATCATTTGAGAATCGTTTTGCACCTGGACATTAGTTCTTGTTTGATGTGCATTATATTTAAAGAAATTAATGTCACAAAAGTTTGTTAATTCTTTTAGTGTAGAAATCCATGAAATCAATTAGCCGTCTAATTACCCAGATAGAAGCTTATCCTGAACAAATGAAATGTGTAATGGCCAATGCATTTTTATAAGTATCCAATATGATTAAAAGTTTAAGGATAATTATACTCTAATTAAGAGTAGGTTAAAGTATAATAACAATTAATAAAAGATAAATGGTGCTTTATTCTAATTAAAGAAAATCATTCATATATTTGAATATCATAATTAATATTTGAGGTTCAATATCATGTACACAAAGATTGATATCATTCATGTGCTTCTGTTAATTTGGAGGTATACATATAAAATTATAAATCTATGAATATAACAAAAAAGCTACTAGCAAATTAAAAACTTCCAATTACTAAAGGGAGTAAAGAATACAGATACTTGAAAACTAAGACTTTCTAGTGAATTTTTTATGATTTGTGAATTCGTTTGAACCCTAAACTAAGGACAATAATAATTTATTTACAGTATCAGAGAAGGGGAAAGGCAAGGGAAAGTTGGATGGGTTGATTAAACAGGCACTCTGCTATGGTTAGATAAGAGTAAGTATTCTGATGAGCCATTACAAAAAGGGTGATCTGTAAGGATAATGTAACACTTGTTCCAAATCAGTAAAATGAAGGTTACTGAATGTTTTAATATAGATGAATGATGATTCTTTGACGATAGAGATAGATATCTTAGTTTGAATTTATTCAATGTGCATATATAACAACATCACATGGTAGCTCATAGGTGCATTATTTTATCAGTTACAAATAAATAATGTATTAAAATAAAGAGATAAAATGGTTCATTTAAATTTATTGTCAATGTAATTCATGTAGGAAATTAAAATAATTCTTTATTTTTGAGTAAGAAATTAAAAATATTACAGGTAGCATTACTGAAATGTGAGTTACAATCAAATTCTGATGTACTCTTTTCATACTGTCAGTGAAGGTGTCAAGACTTGGAACACACTCAACCATTTGAATTAGATTCAAAAATGCTACACTTGGAAAAATATACCTACATGCTCTCCAAATCAGTTATGAAAATGGAGATGACACTAAAATTTCTTAACTAAAGATACTATTTTATAAACACACACACCAAATATTTTAAAGACCCAGACTACTTTCCCATGTGCTATGTAGATAAGACTACCTTTGAACTTCTCATATTCCTGCCTCCAATTCTTGCCTGCTAGGATTACAATGGTGAGCCAGTATTATGGGGTGCAATAAATCATGCATAAGGTTCATGCGTACTAAGTGAACACTCTACTAACAACTTGAAACCCTATCTAATAATCCATTTGTAAATAGTTTATAAATTACTATCAAGTATACAATTTTACCATTCAATTGGGTAATTGTCATAGATGACAATTATTGTGTCAGTAACAACCATATCCTTAAAATTACAAGCTGATGAAACAACTAAACAAGGGTTATAGTTTGATATGGGGAATCAACATATTGCCCAAAATTAGTTGTAGTTTCTCAGAAAACACTTGTAGGATTGGGAAGATGGCTCAGCTAGTAAAACGTTTGCAATGAAAACATGGGACCCAAAGCATGGATATCTGATACATAAAAGCTGGGTAAAAGCTGAATGGATTTATGATCCTAGTACTGGGGAGACAGAGATGGGCATCTCTGTGGCTTACTGGCTATTTATGTCAATGGAATAAGTGATCTGTAGGTACAATGAGAGACCCTGTGTCAATAAATGGTGAAGAAAAATTAGGTATATAGATACCCAACGTTGAGCTCTGGCCATCACAAGCATGTGTTTGTACCTCACACACATGGGCATCCAAACACATACATGCAAGCACACCATACACATATACACATATAAAAAGATGACTGTAGTGAACATATTATAAAAGAAAAGGAGAAATAATAAATATTTTAGTTATATTTAAATACATTAAATTGTCAAAAGGTGATATTAATCTTTAAACTATATTTTCTGCAACAGTAAATTTAATTACAATACTGTTCTTGGTCACAGCATATGATTTCATTTTTATCCTTATTATTTTAAGTACCATTATAATAGCCTTTTAGCCTGCTGTGATAATTTTATCCTCTGTCCTCTGAATACAAATTGGGGAACATTGGGAGAAAAAGTTAGTTGAATTGTTTCCAAAGATCTGATGATTGGTTTTCTTTATGAATGAACACGTTTGTGACACTCCTACAAAATGCTTCACTAGTTTGTCTGCTAACTGCAATCCATGTTGGGCTTTTCTTGGAGAAACTAGCCATGAAATAAATAAAAGTCAGATTCTCTTTTCCTGCTAGTGCTTTGCTCATTTATCTTAATATGCAGAATTCAAAGATGTTTGCAGACAATGTACTAATAACTAACTCACCATTTATCAAGTAGTTGTTGAGTGCTTTATGCTCTAGGCTTCACTTTATAAATAAACAAATTTAAGTTCATTGAGTCCATCCTCCTTGCTTATTATATATTTGATAATCTATAGTGTTTAAGGTACTTGCTACACAAGCATAACAAGCAGTTTGGACCTCAATACCCATGTAAAAATTTCCAGGTGTCACCTTCAGTCCAAGACTTGGGTAGGTGGAGACAGGCACAACCATATGGTTTACTGCCTAGCTAGTATAGATAAATCAACAGTCTCTAAACTCAATGACCCTGTCTCAGATAATAGCATAGAGAGCATCTGAGGGGACTCGACATTTGTCTGTTCTCTCTCCCTCCCTCTCTCTCTCTCTCTCTTGCACATACATTACCCACACATATATCAAAAATACTCATAAAAAGGCAGTTACATTTCTCTAATACACACAAGCATATGATGCAATGTACACGGGTGCATGCTCACACACACATTCAGATGCATCTGCCTTTAATACCAATGTTGATATTTCATGGAATTACTAAATGTGGTGTTAATAGTTATCTTCTCATTATTGGGAGGAAGCACCTGACCAGAACAGTTTATGGGAGAAAGGGGTTTATTTCAGGCTTACAGTCTTGAGTAGACCTTTCCTGTGGCAGGGAAAGCATGGCAGATCAGAGGTTGGACATCACATTTTATTATGTCAGCTAGGGGTTAGAATCAGGAGTGAGCTAGCTAGAGAACACCCAGTATGGAAGGACTAATGAACCTCAAAGTCTTCCCCCCAGGGACACAACTTCTCTAGAAATGTACCGCTTTAGAAAGGTTCCACTTGGGATTCATTCTCAGGCATATGAGATTATAAGGATATTTCAGTTTCAAACCACCCCATGTGGAGACTAAGATTTTTTGCATATGTATGTGTGTGTGTCTGTGTGTGTGTCTGTGTGTGTGTGTGTGGTATGTGTATGTACATGTGCATATCCTTATGGGGGAATTTGTGTGTATGCACATATCAAGGACAGAGGTTGATATTGAGTGTCTTCAACTGTTCCCCTGAGTGCTGGGGTTACAAGTGGCCTTCTTTGTCCATTCAGCATTTACATGAGAGGTGAGATCAGCACTCTGTCCCTTGTACTTGAGCAGCAAGTGCTGTGTCCACTGCTTCATCTCCCCAGACACAAGACTAATATTTTTAAAGCAAATCCATTAGAAATTTTATTTGTACAATGAAATAAAGTTAACAGCTTCCTATGCAGCAGTAACAATGATTTTTTTAAAGGATAAGCATTTTACCAATTTAAAAATACATTTAGCTCACAACAGATCACAGGGCCTATCCAAACTTCCCAGTTAAATACCAACAAAATTATAACACGAATATTGATTGACATTATGCTAGCCTATTCTTAACATATTTTTCTGAACCAAAAGAGGTAAGCCCTCTCCATACTCCTTCCCTGATAAACTCTAAAATTTACAATAACTCTCTCTTCACATTAAAAATATTTTTCTTGTAGCATATATAGTACTGCTCTATTGCTGTACATATTATAAGATAGAATCAAGCAAGTTAGGTGATAAGAAAACACACTCCTCAGGTCTCATTTCATCTCCTTCCCAACACAAATTCATTTCTTCAAATTTCCTTTGAACTACTGCTGAGAATTACCATTTTAATTATTGGGAAGGGAGCAAGGCATAGCTTTATTTCTAGTGGGAATAGTTTGGTTTGCTTTTTCTACATATGGATGACAGGATTCTTGCAACTCCCCAAGAAGCATTTTTTTATACTAAGTCACCTGACTACATCTGAAAGGGGAAACAAGGCAGCCCTGTTCTGTTTTCTGCCCACCAATAGTGTTTTTTCCCTTCCTACTCCCATCTACTTTGCTTCTTTGCCCCCCTGAGAGTAAGTTCAGGTGGGTTCCTCAAATCTAAGTGACTAGCAAAAGGTTTCCTCAAAAGCCTGAAAATTTACAAATTTTACAAACTCCTTCCTCTGTTCCTTGTCTAGATAAATAAAACTAGTAGTTGATTTTATATTTGTATTCAAACCTTGTGGTCTCTGTGTATCGACTCGCCTAACAAGGAATATTGATGGAAATGTTTAATAAAACCCCCATGGCTTTGATAGTTAACATAAAAAGAGACTAGCAAACATTACCTAGAATGAATGGTCTCCATTGTTGTTTGAGAAAGCAAAGCCAGGAAGTGTGTTTGAGTAAAAAAAAATCCTTAGAAATAAAGATTCCAATAAACTCTATTCCTGAAAATATAAGAAAATTAGAAACAGAGGCTTCAAAAGCAGTGGGTCTGGGCTAACCATCAGAATAGGCAGAGGGTTACTCTGAAGAAAAGACTCCATCAGTACTTGGTCATTCACATGAACAGTGCATGAGACAACAGATAATATGCAAGTTGGGTTATGTGACTAATTTACTTCAAAATAACTACAAAACTAAAATCTACATAAGAAAGAGGGGTGATGAAGACAAGGCTCAGGGATAAAGCCATCCCCCCAGCTAAGGCAGCTACTGACTTCAGTTTCAGCAAAGGCCCACTTTCTCAGTTAAAGAATGGATTGATCTGGCAATAAAAAATAATAAAATTAAGGTGCAATGAAAAGACAAGCTTAGAAGGAATAAAGAGAAAACTTACCACAAAGAAAACTAAACTGGTGATACGGAGGATGAGACAGTTTCACATTGCTGCAAGAACATCCAAACCAGATACAGTTTATGGGAGGAAAGGGAATATTTCAGATTTACAGATCCAGGGGAAGTTCCATCAATGTTGGAAGAAGCTGCTTCCAGACATCCAAGCAGATAGACACAAAAAAAACACCCAGTACAAACCAAAAGCTGCAAACCTTTAGCAACCAGCACCAGAAGCAACGAGCAACAGGGACCCAGGCAGAGCTCAAAACTTTCTGTATAACCTTTGGGCTAGAATTCATATCCGCCCCCAAACATACCTTTGGGCTGGACCACAGTGAACTGGAGAGCCAAGTTACAAACTTTAATAAAACACCTGAGCCTATGGGGGACATACATTCAAACTATTACAGAGGTTAAAGATAAAATTTATCAGAGCCAAAGATAAACAATAAGGGGAAACAAACAAAAACTAAAGGGACCAATAATGTTGAAAACATTTAAAATAAAGTTAAACTGATCCTTTGTTCATGAGGATTTTCTGTTATATGCGAGTTAAGACTGCTACCTTGAGTTTCTATCTCAACACAGCTCATTATTTATCTAACCTTAGCCCCGAGTCTTGCTTTCTAAGCCTATATCCTGTTTTGAGGTGAATGCTACACACACACACACACACACACACACACACACACACACACACACACACACACACACACTTATACTAATGTTTTCTTGTATAAAAGTGTAACTGTATCATCTCTTTTTAATCATCAGTGAAAAGATATACTTACATGCTTCCCATAGCACACCATGGAATGCTAGATTTCCAGTTATCTCTGAGCTAAGAAGAGGATCAGAACCTGCCATCACATTTTCATTTTATGGATCCTTGGTGATGTTTGAGGAAATAAATAGATTAAACCTTCTGTAATTCTTAGATACTCAGAAGGCAAGAAATTAAGCACTGATCAAGGCAAACATATAGGCTGGCTAAGTTGAAACTTGCATCTTTCTCCTTCTTTAGGAGGTTGTAACATAGGGTTTTACAGCCTCCTCCCTTCTCATGGGCAGGAGCTCTTCATACTGTCTCTTCTTTCCTCTCAGTCTAATAAAGTCTCTCCAAAAAACAGAGATATTTTAACATGAGTCTCAGCCATCTTCTAAATGCCATATGAACATGTTTCAAAACTAGACTTGAAATATAATAAATTCATAACTTGTATATTTTTAAACTATAATCTTTTCTGTTTTCAGATGTTTCATCTTTTTCTTGAAGATCCTTTCCAACCTCTTCTGCTCCTCTTCTCTGTGTCTTGATCTCTTGTCACTTTAACTCCCTGTGCACTGATTATTCTCTCTTCTATGTAAGTAGCAATTTCTCCTTTAAACTATAATCCTCACAAAGGAGTGCCTTTGACTAAACTCTCCACAGAAAATTGTGACATCGAATGTCAAAGATTAAACTATTTCTTCATAAGATTTGTTTCTCTTCGGTGCCTTAAACATTAAATATTGAGACTGAAGTAGTTCCCAATTTTGTATAATACGCCCCCAGCTTGGCCTAAAACCCCTTACTTGTTGCTCAGCTGAATAATTCATATTAGATTATATTTTCTTAGTGCAAGTTTCTTTCTTTTTAGTCTGGATTTCAGCAGAACAGTTTTCCTTCCAGTCTCTTCCCTGCCTCAATTGATCTCAACAAACAAATTTAAGGCAGTCAGGGGGAAAGCCTCCAGTAGTCTGTATTTGCAGGTTCACCCAAGAACTCTATAATAATTTGACATGTGCAAGCCACATTAGCTTTGATGTGCCCACAGCAGTTACACACCCACATACATGTCACAACCACACTCACAGCTGCTGTCAATCAACGGAGCCTCCAAGTGGTGATGCAGATGGACAGCAGATGACAATTATAAGGAAATGAGCTAAAATGGGAAGCGTAGACTGGGGAATAATTGGAGCACTCCAGCCATAACTCCATCAGAGAGGAAATGATGGCAGATGTTTAACTTTCTGAGTCTGAGTAATCTTTTCCAGGTCCATCCATTTCCCTATATATTTTATAATTTTGTGTTTCTTTACAGCTGAATAAACTCCACTGTGTAAATATATCACATCTCCATAACCATCCATCAGATTATGGGTATCCATTTATTAGTTATTGTGATTAAAGCAGCAACAAACGTGAATGAGAAAGTTGTGGAACATGTATATCATCAGACATAGGCACACAGATTGCACACTGTAATGTGGGTGAGACACATACAGTCATTTTAAGATATCTAGGAAAATCATGATTCAGAAGGAAGAAATACTTTTCACAAAAGAGAACTTTTTCTCAAGGTTGCAACAATAACCCTAGCTAAATTGCCAACCTTCTGTCGTCCAACTTGAGCTGAAAACTACAATTCATGTGAATTCCTCAACTTTCGACCTTCCCAACAAAGTTCACACTTGCGAGACCCAAAGGATCTATTATTATCTATTTATCACATAACTGTTTGTCTATATATCTATGTATCATCTATAAAGCTATCCATCATCTCTCTATCATCTATCCTAATCGTGACTGTATCATCTATCTATTATCCAATTGATTTTGTTTTTAGGGAAATCTGTTAAAGTTTGCAGTTCTCTTAAGATTTTAAAGGTTATAGTCATGAGTAAATGATATATGAGTATCATATAGTCATGAGTAGTTGAGTCAAATGCCTAATAAGACTATACTAAAAATCATGGCTCTCTCCCCTTTGAGTCCTTAATGCAATAAGTCATATTAATGCTAAATCCAGAACTGTTTTCACAAAATGACACTCTTTGATTTTAAGTGTGACATGAGCATTTAAATACTGGGTCTTCATAATCATCTAGTATTGTTTTTTGAGTGAGATGGATTTTTTTTTACTCAATACAGTTTCTTCTTTTTAGGAGACATTCCATTGATGCGATTTAAATCATCTCTCTTGGTGACAGGTTAAATCACATATATACAAACATATCCTTGTAGTTAGATTGCTTCTCTTCTTTTGTGAGAATATACTATGTTAAAGATGAATATTTAGAATGAAGAAGTGCCTAGTGCCTTCAGTCTGCAACTGTAAAATTTCTTGTTGCTAAGGGTGACTCATAAAGACAATTTGAAGAGGTGTTCTGTGACAAAGACAGACTTTTAAAAATCTCATCTACATGCATTATTGCAATAAGCAACACAGAAGCTCTTCGTGGTGGAGGCAGAAAAGGACTTTCTCATTCCCAGGGTCACTCGCAAAGTAGTCTCAATGCTTTAGTCCTTGTGCAAATGGTGCAAATGCAAAGAATTCTCAGGCCATCTGAGTCAAATGTGTGTGAATTTGCCTCTTTTAATCTTCCTTTTATTTCTATCCACTCCACAAAAGTCCCTTTGAGTTGTATGCATTAAATATGTATGTCTCATCACATCACAATAGCATGGTTTGAACAATTGCCCAGAAATTCATATTTTATTTATTTAATAATTTAAGTTAGATGGCCTCATATTTATTGACTAAGCCATAGAGAACTGATCAAATGTTCAGCATTTTAGAATATGAATGGTGTCTAACATGATATCACTACTAAAGAGGTATTTATTTGGACTACAGAAGTCTTCATTTTTAGAAGTATTATTTAGAGGTAAATCCTGTCAAATAATGTGGAAAAAAGCTCTGAAATACAGTATATATGAAGAAAATAGAGAAATTTCTAAACCAGTAGCATGAATTCACCAGTACCTGAGAACTGATTTTTTTTTTTATCAGTAGTTTCTTTCAAAAGGTGAATTGCTCCAGGTAGTTAATACATTTGTGTTTTCCAGTCCTGGAAGTGACATCACAGAGCATTGAAACTTTTCACCCACCTGCTGCTAGCGATGAAATTTTTAAATAGTTTTTTTGTCTTCTCTTCCTGTGATGTAACCATACAATAATCATTAAGAGGGCCAACCCATGATGATTTCATGGTGCTATTTGAAGGAGAGATATCATAAACCATTTATGTATACATGTATAAACTGTTTTCTAGGTATATCCATGCACATCCTTGTATATGTGCATACCTGTACATTTGGTATACTGGAGTTATTGGTTCACTTTTCTTTTGGGAGGGGGGGGTTGTTGCTGTGGAAAAATACCAGTCTCGAAGCAATGATACTGAGGAAAGGTTTATTTCAATCTGTTTTGTGGGATGCAACATATCATTGTAGGTAAGGCATGGTGGCACAAAGGAAAGGTGACTGGTCCTTGTGTCCTGAAAGGAAGCAGAGAAACATGAGTGTTGGTTCTCAGCTCACGTTCTCCTTTTCTTTAGTCTGGGATCCCAGGTCATACAATGTTGTTACCTGCATTTAAGGTGAGTCTCCTCTGCTATGTTGAACTTTCCTGGCAGCAGCTCCAATGCTCTCTCCAGAAGTATGATTCCATAATGATTCTAAAGCCCTTGAAATTGACTATGACCATGATTAGCCAGGACTCAGAGGAAAGGGAAGAGGAAAGGGCCGAAAACTCTGTACAATGGCCCCAGGGAAAATATATATTCAGAGAAATTATTAGAGCTATTACATAATTGAAACTTCTGTGAAATTGACTGTTATCCGTAGAGACATTAGAATGTTGCAATAAAGCTGGATCAGCTAAAGGTAGGAGGGAAACAAGATTAATCTGAATAACTATTGTGTTATTACAGACATGGTGATTCTCAGGGGAAGTCTGACTTTGATTGACACATTTATTTTTCTTTTTTCTTCAATAACTTTTTGTATGCTTTTTAAAAAAACAATCTGGTTGTGGAGAAATTTGTGCTTTTTTTGGAAAGTAGGCTCTTTTATTCTTTTTTTGAGCACTAAAAACATTTTATTTTATTTTTTATTTATTTTTAATTTTTTTATTGTCCATAATGAGTTACATTATTTAGTGGGCAAACAATGAGTTGTTATCCCCAATTCTCTGATGCTCCCCCTCCCCCTTCCCCAACTAGCTGGATATCCTCCTCCGTGGGTCTTCTGGATCAGTCCTTGTGACAGGAGGCCATGGATAGCCTAGTATTCGGCCAGGTTCTCCTGGCCCTAGTATGTTGTTACTGAGGGGTTCCATGCCTATGGATAGTCTCCTCCACCACGGCTCTCACAATCTTAATGCAACATTAGTTCCTGTGATTCACCTGCTAGAGATAATCACTGATATGATGGAACCAATAACCTAATTTTATATACAGCTACAGTTATAACATAGTATTAGCTCCTTCATAAATGAAAAAACTTAAGTACGTATGTAGAAATATTGTATTTATATTTATATTTTAATTTATGAACTCTAATTTTGTTACCAAAAATTCTTGATTAAAGTAAATGAAATACTGTAACCTAATTTTCAGAGAATTTATTATGGAGCAGTTTAAGATTTATGTAAAAATTAAAGGTGGGTATACAACTTGGCAAAAAGTATCCACTATTATTAATTTCTCTTGCTGTAACTGACAAAGAAATAAAGTTATAAAATGAATAATTAACATCTCTTCTTTTTAATTCTAGGACCTCATCCAGGCCCTGCAATAAATTTATTTATTCTGTTTCCTTTTTTGCCAAAATAATTATTTATTTGAGAAAAGCACTATATTGCACTATGATATTTAGGGATAACAATAAGTTTTAAATTTCAAAAAGGAATGTTATTTTTGACAAATTTCAACTAAAATGTTAAATGTTTGAAAATAATGTACATATATATACCTATACATGTACATATGTAACCTTATTTAAACAACACAAAGTAATCCTGTAGTATAACATTTCCTGGTGCTCTAATAATATGCACAAATTCTTGATGTTATGTTAGAAGTAAAAATGGATATTTAAGTAAGAATATCAAATTTCATTGTTTTTCATGTCAAAAGCAAATAACTACTATGAAGCTTTATATTCATGAGAACACAATAGAAAAATATCTGGTAATGCTCAGAAACAAAATTATGAAAAGACCCTAGCATCAAATATGTTTAAAATAGCAGTAAACCAAAATAACAAAAGCATTGTAGTACTGGAGCAGATGTTGGCCATAGATCAGGTGATGGCATAGTGGTGTACTTAACTCTATCTTTTGAGTTTCTGTCTTGAACAGGAAAGGTGAGACTCACTGAGTGGATAGAAGTATAGATCTTTCTCAGAATCCATTCTGACATCACTTGTTCAAGCAGTACTCAATTTCATAAGACTTTGAATCTGTAGAAAAGTTTCTTCAAATGAAATGGTGATGTACTTTTCTTCTATTTTGTCAGAAGGGTCTCTCCTCCCAGGCTTATGGACCCTGATCTAGGCAGTACTATGGAAATTCACTCCTACCCAAGCTGAGCTCCTTTGTATTTAGGAAACAAAGGCAAAGCAAGGATCCAGTTATCCTGGGCTTTTGCCGGGGAGGGTTTTGGAAAAATGATTTAGGATATGAGAAGTCTTGGATGAAATCCAAATCTGAAGAGTCTTCTGAGGAAGAAAAATCCGAGCTCCTGTCTCCATCTTCCTCACTGCTCCCTTCTTCCTGTTTCCCATCTTCCATCACATTCTCTCCTGATCTGTGGGAGCCCCCATACTGGACCTCAACCATCTCTGTGGAGTCTGTCTGTGGAGCCAGCAGTCCCTGCCTCTCTTGGCTGAAGCAAACTGTTGATCTGATTTTTTGAACTTGGGGCCCAGGCCTCTTGTCATGACCATGCTCTTTGGCTGACCATGGTGGCCTCTGATTCCTGTATTTAGCATAACTCTCAGGAGACAATTTCCTGAGCCAGAGGTCCTAGCCCACCCAGTACTGTCTCTCATCTCCTTAGACTCCCTCTGATTAATATCCTTTCATGCTCCGTGGGACAGACTGCTGGCACCTGCCAACATCCAAAATGGGGTCCCTCATGGGAAACTCCTTATTTGACCATGAGTCTTGTAAAAATCTGTGATGCCCATTCATGGGGGACTTCTTAGGTTCTCCATGAAATTTCACCTTTTGGGGATATTAACTCTTTGCTGGAAAAGAACTCACGTTTGTCCCATTTCCTTGTAACACTTTCCAAGGACTTTGGCACTTTCGGGGATCCACATTTTGGAATTGAATTCTTTGAATTCTATATTAGAACTGGGTGGTCTTCCCTGAACTGAGCCATTTTTTCCCTGAAAGTTCCATCTCTTTTTCTGGGGTTCTTGAATGTATCTTACCTGCTCAAGGAGCTGCTTGTAGTTCTCAGACAGAATTGGTCAGCTGCGGTTGTTGAGCTCAGGGTGCATTTGGCAGAACTGGGTCCTCTGCCCCATGTGAAAGTGCAGAGAAGCAGTCAGGGGTCCTTTGGGTTAGTCTGAATGCCTCCTGTATTTCTTGCTTTTGTGAGGATATTTAACCTAGTCTATCAGCACTAATTCTGCCAGCCTTTGGAACTCCCTCCATTTGTGAGACGTCTTTAACCACTTTAGTCTGCATATTTCTCCTGAAACGTGTTCAAAAGCTATTTTCCCCCAAAATCTAGATCTGACTGGGTTTTCTGGAATCGTGGGCTATCATTGTAATACACTGTGCCTTTTGTTGAACAGTGAGTGCCCGTGGCTGTGAAGTGATGCCATTTCTAGCTTGAACTTGGTCCACTAATAAAGTCTTGTGTAAATCCATCAACAAAGGCTCAAAACTCTTCATACATGCATCTCAGCAGGTTACCTATTTCTGAGGTCCTGTATTTTGTGCGAGTTTGTATTCCTGTAGCTGTTTTAACAGGTTCATCAGTTCTTGCAGCCAAGTCCATCCATTGCTTCAGAGGTGACATCTCCCCTGTGTTCTCTGGACAGAAGCAGTGACTCTACCAGGTTTCCACATGGTAAAGACCTCCAGGTGCCTCAGACACACTTCACGGTTGGGAGTCTTTTATAGCAGGATTCTTAAAGTTCCACCCTGATTGGGTTTCTGTAGTACAGAGAATTAGGAAAACTTAATTAACTTTGTAGTTCAAGTCCTCACCTTTCTAATCTTCTCATTAACCCACTGGACACTCTGGAGGCTGGCTTATCTCTTCCTCTAGTCTTGCACTGCCAGGAATGAGGCCAGGGATCCAACTGAAACACTCCATCATTATTAATATCTTTACCAACAGGCAAATTTATGCCTGAGCTTCCTGAGTGGGATGTTCTTCGTTTCCTGCCACTCTTGTGGAAAGCCCTTTCCGAAATCCCTTGGCAAAGACAGCTGAAAGGGGCCATTCTTCAATCCACCTGCAGTGAAGTTACTCTGTATTTTTAAGATATTCCTGGATGGGACAGTCTCTCAGATTTTGTTGTTTTTGGAAACAAGACAGTTTCCAAGAGTCTTGGTCAGATTTTTTTTTTCTAGAATGGTTCTCTACTGAAATGTATGGAATGTTTCTCTTATGATTAGACTGGCTTTATGGGTTTAAGAGAAGAAAAACTTAGAACAAATGTACATTTCCTAACACCAAAACCAAAGCAGGTACTATCACCATGACTCCATGTCCTCCTTGATCACTTCTGGTAGAGTCCTTAGTCACCTGGTGGAAGCAGTGTGATCCCTCCTGTCATGAATCTCCATGCTTTCATCTCTCACAATCCTCACATTCCGTGCAGTGCTCTGTGAAATCAGTTGCATGGGTGTATTTCTGGATCCTCTATTCCTTTTAATTAGCCTATATTTCTCTTCTCATTCAATAATATACTACTGTCTTGTTTCTCAAAGCTTTACAGAAATTCTTATGCAATGGGAATAATAAAATAATAGAAGTTGCCGCCTAGATGTTAGAAATAGAAGGTGAATATGAAGTGGCCCAAGATAGTCAGTGATAAGAATTTCATGACTTTTTTTGCTTTCTTAATGGGACCTTCAAATAGCCTTGGAACTTCAAGTGATCTGAGGCCTATACTCTCTTACATACAAACCTAGTTGCTACACCATTTCTCTAACTATCTTTATTTCTGGCTCTCATGACCCAGAAGGAAATCTGCCCTCCTGATTCATTGTGGCCTCCTGTTCAAGATATATAAGTGCTTGAATTTATCTCTGATTGTGATGGCCCATGGAAAGTGTCCCTCTTCTTTTTCAAGATCAAGGTCTATCCAAGATCAGGATTTCCTTGTGAGACACACCCTTGTCCACAGGTTGCTTGGACAATGATATATTAGGCTATGCACTAGGTCAAAGAAGTATCCTGTGAAAGTCATTTCCCAATAAGGCAGGGTAGCTAGCCATTCTGACACTGAATGTCCCAAGTGGATGGTGTCTCTCAAATCATCTTGAATTATTCCATGTAATAAGGATTGAAAGAAAATATATATATATATATATATATATATATATATATATATATATATATATATATGAATAAATTAGTAGGCCTAGCCTGGCCAGATACATTAATGAAAAAGGGTTAATCATGAAGAATAAGACTAGATTAAGCCCAAGGAACACATTACAAAATGAAGTTCTTCCTAGGTACTTGAAATGCCCCCAAATTGATCTTCTGGTCTTTATGAATAATTCCCTCTGTATGCATAACTCTGAAGAACAATATTATATACTTTAACAGATTACTGGAGAAGAATTTAATAAGCTCAGTAAAGACAAAGTATAAACACGTTTAGGAAACATGACAAAATTAATATTGTACCTTGAAATAATGCAGAGTGGTTATTACTTCTAGATCTGAAATTCAAAAATAATTCATATAGACACTCAAAAAAGTAGATCTCTGAAGAGTCAGACACCTGAGCAGAGTTATGGACCCTCATAGAGGAGTGCTGCCAACCTATACAGAAGTGGCAAGGAAGAGCCAGGAGAATAAATTCTTCATTCTTATTTCCCTCTGATAGTCTTTCAGTGTCATGTCTTCATCTGCTATTTCATTAAATCAATGATAATCATCAATGCAAGGACAATTCCACCTTTCTGGGCTCAGAGCAAAGTGAGCAAAGGTATTTAATGCAAAGTCTTAAACTACTTCAATGCAGAACCTTAAATCCCAGTTGCCATGCTCAGGATGTGTGCAATCATGGAGAAATTAATTGGGACTGTTTCACAGACTAGCAGAATGGGCAGAAAGTTGTCTAAAGAGCTAGAGAACAAGGTCTAAAATACAAGACCAGACAGTGACAGCAGGGATGGCAATCATGCAAAAATGTTCACAAAAAAGCAAATTCTAACACTGAATCCCTGAGGGAGATGAATTCTTGATCCCACAGGGTAAGAAGGTCATAAGAAGCTGGACAGCCTTTTATGACCTCTTCCTAACTGACTCAACATACATTACTGTTTTCAAGTCATGAGGGAAACAGAGTTGGCATAAAGAAATGTTTAAAAATTAATTTACATTGTCTGTCTGGGTGCAGTAAAATGAATTCACTCATGTACTACTGGAAGCCGTGAAGATTGTTAGTACCCTCTGGGAAACAATATGCAGCAAGAGCTTACAATGTTCATAGTCTTTGAAAATAACAAATTTTATTGGGCATTTCATCATATTTATTTTAAGTAAAATTATATTTAGTGAATAACATTGCTGAAAACCACTGAGTGTAAACTTGAAGAAGAGATATTTAATGACCTACCCTGCAGCCTGATTAGATTGGGATTGCACTACCCATGTTGGTATAACAGGGCTGAGGGAGAAAACCAAAGCCTCTGGCACATGTACCAGATTATATCCATGAAAAACCACACAAGGGAAGAAAGCTGAAGGATGGCATGCAAGAAATGTCTATTAAAGATAGGAATAATAAGGGATTTTTTTTTGTAGGGAGCTGAGGTCCTTAGCCAGCAGGATGATATAGTCAGGAAAGACAGAAATAAAAAGCAGCAGGATCTTGTGAGACAAACTTGCAAAACTATTGCTGTTGAGAGCAGACAAAGGCCCTGATGTAGAGTTTGGGGTAGACATGTGAAAGATGGTACTTAATTGCCAAGAGCCAGTAAGCAGTGACATTTACTGCTTGGTGTAAAAGCAAGCACAGGAAGATTTAGAACTCGATCTGTATAGTTAATATGGACTAGCCTGGAATATGCCACCATAAAAGAAAGCTCTTGTTGAAGGAAAAGTCAAACAAACTCAGGGTGAAATCTAACAGCTGAAACCCAGAAACCCTAAACTTACAGATTGAAGGGCTGAGGGATAAAGTTAGTCTTAAACTGGTAGATTCTGTGATAACTGATTTTAGAGGAAATAAATGACTCTTCATGAAAGCCAAAGAACCCACCCACACTCTGACACAACCAGGTGGAGGAAGCATTGCACAATCAAGGTGTTTTCCTCTGACAAGAGAGGGACAGATCTGGCCAGGTAGTTTGGGTTCTCTTAATGACTCAGGGAGCAGAGACTAGTAGAAAGTGCAAGGTCTTTGGAGATACTGAAGATCTGCTGCCAAATGTCCTAGGTGTAGACAAGCTATTGAATTTCTATGCACTGACTCTTTAGTAAATACAATAATAAAGGTGATTCTGAGTGTTTCTGTGAGAAACTCATAATAGTATACATGCCAGTCAATTTTAGGCATTTCTATATGTGTCACAATAACTAGTTTCACTACACATAATCTCCATGCAAGCACCAACTCAGAATGAATTATGACAAGGTGTTCATTTTCTATGGGAGTTTCATCATTATTTACAATGTTCTCATTTCATGAGAAAATCTACTTACTGATTTATAGTCAGGGGAAACTATGCAAATTTTCTATTGACATTTGTTTAGAGATAAAGACACTGGCAACTTTGATAATCTATTGGCAGCTACCACACTTCTTTTGCTCAAAGAATACTGTATGCAGAATCAGAATATACTAAATATAAGCCAAGCCTCATTGAGACTCAGCAAAAGTTTAAGGTAAACTTGTCAAAACATTTTATGCTGTCATAGAAAACCATATTGTAGATTTAATAGGTACTATTTTCTATTTGTAAAGATAATAGTTAAAAGAAAACAGTTCTCACATTAATAAGTCTTGTAAAATCTGTTGAAAATATGTCATTTAGTTAATAGAAATTCATAGTGTTAGTTTGTCAGTGAAGACACATGCTGTGAGATATAAGATATTGAAATTAGGGAATATTATGTAAAGGAGATATAGTAATTCCATTCTGTCCATGCAATGTTTCTATAAATGTAAATTTATTCTAAGCTGATTAAAAAATTATAGTTTTCCGATTGCACTTTGGTGTGACCATTCAGGATCCAAATTTTATATCAATATAGTCAATCTTCCATCTCCATGGGCGTCACATCTTTTGTATCATCTCTGATTACACCAGTTACTTTCTCAATGTTGGGACTAAACAGCTGACCATAATTAGGTTTAAGGAAGGAAAGAGTTTATTTTGTCATGCAGTTGTAGAGAATAAGGTCCAAAGTGACCGAGGAAACATGGGAAAATCAGGGAGCTGACATCACATGGTCAGATCAGCAGGGGTGAAGTGGACAGGAACAACCCTAGTGCCACTTTCTCCAGTAAGGCTGCGCATTGTAACACTTCCACAAATTTTACAGGTACCAGCTGAGTTAAGAATTCAAACACAGGAGCCTTTGAAGGGCATTACATGCAAACCACCATACTGACAAAAGAATTATTTATTTATATTTATTTATTTATTTAATTTTTTTTGGCTTTTCAAGGGAGGGTCTCACTGTAGCCCAGGCTGACCTGGAATTTACTATGTAGTCTCAAGGTGGCCTTGAACTCATGGTCATCCTCCTATCTCTGCCTCCTGAGTGCTGGGATTAAAGGCGTGCGCCACCACGCCCGGCTTAAAAAATTATTTTTAAAAGTAATGATTGTATCTGTATTGGACATGTACATATCATTTTTATTCTTCCCTAAATAACATGTAATAAAAACTATTTATAGGATATTTACATTATATTACGTATTAGAAGTAATTTAGAGATGATTTAAGGTATGAAGAGTTTGACAGTTCAGGGATACTGGGACCCATCAAGTAAAGAGAGGAATGCCCTTGGACTTCTGTTTGCAATTTCCACTTATCTCTTGCCTAACCTGTTTTTCCAAAAAGGACTTTAGCCCCTCCCTAGAGTGAGAGGTGTTTTTTTTTTTTTTTTTTTTTTTGGTTGTTCGAGGTAGGGTCTCATTCTAGTCCAGGCTGACCTGGAATTCACTATGTAGTCTCAGGGTGGCCTTGAACTCATGGCAATCCTCCTACCTCTGGAGTGCTGGGATTCAAGGCATGCACCACCAAGCCTGGCTCGAGAAGTATTCTTTACTAGAATTTAAGCTTAACTTCCTATGCCAGCCTAGACCAAACCAATCAGCTATCAATCTGGCTCACCTCAGCCAGAAGATATAGTCACCTGGAGGAGGCAAATTGTTCTCTTCTCTTCTTTGGCTAGCCAGCCTCCATGCTTTTGGTAAATCCCCCCTCATTTCTACCATGGTCCCATATAGACTCTTTTCCCCCTCATGATGGGAGCCTATATTTTCCCTTCTTAATGTAATAAAGCCTCTCTAAACCTTACCCTCTGGGGTCTATGAATTTAATTCTTTGAATTTATATGACAAGAATCTGGGTACTCTAAATATGTTGGTGTGTTGCCAAGGAACTCCCCAAAACCCCACTTACTTAGGTATTATGCAAATACTTAACTATTCTGTTTCAAAGAGGAACTTGAGTTTCTGTGAGCTATATTATCTAAGAAGTCTTAGAAACAATCCCCTCAGATACTGAGTGATGTCTACACTTAAAGCTGAGACTGTCACCAAATTATAAGCAAAAATTTACACAAAATCATTCTACTTGTTTATTATTCACTTTTTGTTCACTGTGCCCTCACAGAAAGCAACATATAAAAGGAATGATCTGTTTTGGTTTATTATTTGAGGGGGCAGTATTCAATGATGTGGGAAGGCATAGCAGGAATCAGGGCAGCAGAGCATGGAGCTGGATCTCATCACA
>PVHP010031759.1:0-20786 GCA_004024765.1 Zapus hudsonius | reverse complement strand
CATGGTCCCCTGTCACAAGGACTGATCCAGACAACCCATGGAGGAGGTTATCCAGTTGAGGGGGGAGGGGAGGGCAGTGGGGAATTGGGGATAACAACTCATTGTTTGCCCACCAAATAAATGTTGTAACTCATTATGGACAATAAAAAAAATACACAAAAAAAGAGAGAAAGAGACAGAGAGGAACAGAGCCTCCTGCCACTACAAATGAACTCCAGACACATGCTCCACTTTGTGCATCAGACTTTATGTTAGGTACTGGGGAATTGAACCTGGACGATCAGGCTTTGGAAGCGAGCACTTTAGCCACTGATCAATCTTTTCAGCTCCTAAGAAAGATAGGGTCCCTCATTGGCCTTGACAGGCTAGCCAGAGAGCTTCAGGTACCTGCATGTCTTTGAGTCTTCAGTTCTGGGAAGATATGCAGGCCACAATGCCCATTTTCGCATGGAAACTGAGGATTCAATTCAGGTCTTCGCGCTTGTGAGGCATGAACTTTATCAACTGAGCTGTCTTTACAGGCCCCCAGCCCATTTCTTTAATTTGTTGAACCCAGTTCCTTGTGTTCTACCTCTGACCTACATTCCAGCCCTTGTTTTTTGTTTTTTATTAAACATTTCGAATGTGTGTGTGTGTGGGGGGGAATGGGGTTTGTGGGTGGGTATATAACTAGTGTGTGTACACACATGGATGCACAAGAAGCCAGAGTAAAACATACAGTGTCCTCAATGGGTCTTCCATATTGCTTCCTTGAGACAGAGTCTCTCATTGAAAGTAGCTGATCAGCTGGCCCTGGTGATTCTCCCTTACCCCACTTAGTGTTGGGGTTACAGGTATGTGTGGTCACTCCCAGCTTTTTATATGTGTGCTGGGATTCAAGCTCAGGTCTTCAAGCTTGTTGTACGTGCTCTTACTTGCTGAGCTATCTCCCTAGTTTTTTGACACAGGTTCTTGCTCTCTAGCCCAGCCTGGCCTTGAACTTACAGACCCTCTCTCCTCTGCCTCCCAAGTGCTGGGATTGATTGCAGGAGTGTGCCACCACACTCAGGACCTGGCCTCATTTCTTCCTTGTTTTTCCAATAGCTGTAGACAAGACCTCACAAATGACTTCCAATTATGAACCATTGATTCACCCCCTCAATTCCAGAAGCAAAATTGATTGTGGGCTTTTTCCCCTCCTGTTTTCTCCTGGGCAGATGCTCTTTATATTCTCTATCCTCTTTTCTTCTCTTAATTTAATAAAGTCTTTCTAAATTAAAGAAAAAATAAAATTTCGACAAAATTCCCCAGAACAACGTTTCTAAAAAAAAAAATTATTTTTGGTGTGGGAGATTGAATCCAGAGCCTCTGGAAAGCTAGGAAAGCACTTCAACAGTGAGTTCTACCCATAGGCCAGTCTCAAATTTTACAGTGCACATTAATTATCTGAGAATGCTCGTTAAAATGCTGTTTGATTCAATAGGTCTGGGAGAGACCCGAGTTTCCACATTTCTAACAGCATACAGGTGATGGATGTCTTGCTATTTATGTAAGGATCACGTGTGTGTAGCAAGGCTGCCTGCCCTATACCCTGGGAGAGGATAAAACTTTTACAACTATGACTCAAAGTACAAAAGCAATAAAGAAAAATCTTAGACTTGGTTGCACTGAAATAACCTATTGCATGCAAAAACACTTTAAGATAGGATAAAAAGAAACACGAAAATATGTCTGTCTTAGATCACAAGGGATTGCTATCTCTAATATATAAAATGAGGGCTGAAGAGATGGCTTAGCGGTTAAGGCGTTTGCCTGCAATGCAGAAGGACCTGAGTTCGATTCCCCAGTGCCCATGTAAAGCCAGATGCACAAGAGGGCTGGAGGCCCTGGAGTGCTCATTCTCTCTCTCTGTCTGCCTCTCTCTCTCTTTCTCTCTCTCTTTCTCTCTCTCAAATAAATAAATAAAATATTTTAATATATAAAATGATTTTAAAAAGAGGGATTAATAATTGTAGAAAATCTATTGAAGAAAAAGGCACTTGACCATGTAGAAAGTGCTCAGTGTTGCTCACAGTAAGAGAAATGCAAATGCAAGTCACATTGGGTTACCTTTTCTCTCCTAACAGGTTTGCAGAACTCCAAGAGATTCATACCTCTCTGTTGGTATTCCTTCTTTTTTAAATTAATATCTTTATTATGAGTAAGTATATACATTGTATGAGCAACTCTTGTGAAGGTGTCCCTCCTCTCTGTCCCCTACCCACTGGGCTCCTTCCTCCGTGTGCATACTGGATCTGTCCATAGGTTAGGGGGTATGAACTGCACCAGAGGTAGCCAGTTTTTCTTTTTTTTTCTTCTCCATTGTGTATTGTTGCTGAGGGGGGGGGCGTTGTCTTGGGAATTGTTCCCAAGGGTGTGTTATGAAAAGATGAAAGCAGCATTTATTATAGTAGAAAAAGAGTAGAAATAACCCCAACTCCCTCTTGAGGGTTTAGTTGACTGAATTCTGCTACATCTCCCCAATGTGGTACACTTAAATATAAAAAAAGAGAATATTTCTGAGCACTGCTATGAAGAATTCTCCAGAATAGAATGTTAATAAAAATGTAGAAAAATAAAAGGATGGAGCTTACTAATTTATTTAAGAAAGGAAGAATACAAAGATGTAACTAGATACAAAATGCACTTTTAATTTAATGAATTAATTCTAATTTTCATTTTTTATAAATATTTTCTTTATTCATTTCCAAGCAGAGAGATACAGAGAGAGAGAGAGAGAGAGAGAGAGAGAGAGAGAGAGAGAGAGAGAGAGAGAGAGAGAGAGAGCACCAGGGCCACTACCTTGTGGGTCTGGCTTACGTGGGTACTGGGGAATTGAACCAGGAGCCTTAGGCACTGGAGGCAAGTGCCTTAACCGCTGAGCCATCTCTCCAGCCCTTAATGTATTAATTTTTGAGGTAGGGCTTCACTCTAGTCTTGGCTGAATTGGAAGTCAGTCGGTAGTCCCAAGCTGGCTTTGAACTCCTGAGTGCTAGGATTAAAGGTGTGTGCCACCACTACCGGCTGCACTTTTAATTTTAAAAGACAATGTAAGAATGGACCACAAAATTAATAGTTACCTATGGAAGGAGAAAGAAAACAGTTTAGAGACAGAAACTAGATTTATTTGTGGGGGAGGGAAATATAATTTTATTATTATTTATTTGAGAGAGAGAAAGAGAGAGAGGTAGAGAAAGAGAGAAAGAGGCAGAGAGAGAGAGGATGGGTGCCCCAGGGCCTCCAGCCACTGCAAATGAACTCCAGAGACATGTGCCACCTTGTGCATCTGGCTGTGCGTCGGTCCTGGGGAATTGAACTCAGGTCCTTCTGCTTTGCATGCAAATGCCTTAACCCATAATCCATCTCTTCAGCCCAAATCTAATTTTTTCCCTATCTTTTTTTTCTTCTCCTTTATTCTCATTTCTTTTTTTATTGTCCATAATAAGTTACATTGTTTAGTGGGCCAACCATGAGTTGTTATTCCCAATTTCCCCTTGCCCCCCTTCCCCATGCCCAGTTAGCTGGATAACCTCCTCCATGGGTCGTCTGGATCAGTCCTTGTGGCAGGGGACCATGGATAGCCTAGTACTCAGCCTGGCTCTCATGTCCCAAGTGTGTTGTTACTGAGGGGTACCATGCCTCTGATATTCTCCCCCACCACGGCTCTCACAATCTTTCCGCTCCCTCTTCCACTCAGTTCTCTGAGTCGTGGTGGGTGAGTATTAAGGCTGTTTTAATGTTGTGAGCATAGTGGGTCTACATTCGTTGGTTTCTGTCTCACTGGCTTATCCTGTGTTGACTGAATGGCTGTCGCTGCGGGTCCCTTGTTCATCCCATCATTCTCAGCCAGGCTCCATACTGATCCTCCATGGTATGACTGTGGTGGCTCCTCTCTTGCCAGAATCTCAGCTATTGGCCTGCGGTCGGTTGGTAGGGTTAGATGGGCCACAGCTCTCTTGCTGCACCAAATCTAATTTTTTTAAGAAAGAAATTTTGAATTACAGACAACTTTAGAATCATGACAATATTTTAAATACTAAGTAAAATTAAATCAAATTTTAAAATGCATGGCTAGGAGTGGAGCTCAGTGGTAGTGTTTTCCAGCCTGCAGGAGGCCTTGGATTCCATCCCAGCACAGCATAGAAGCCAGGCATGGTGGGACCTGCCTGTCATCCTACACTTACTTGGGAGGTAGAATTAGGATCAAGGCCAGCCCTGGCTGCATAGTGATTTTTGAGGCCAGCCTGGGCTACATGAGACCTTATCTATAAATAAGTAAATCAATGGACTTGGATAATGAGTGACTGGCTTAACTAAGTGAACACAAATTATTTCATGTGAATTTTTTTTGAGGTAGGTTCTCACAGGCTGGTTTTGAACTCACAGTAATTCTCTAACCTAGGACTAAAGGAAGGAGCCACCATGCTCAGCCCCTGACTCTAAGTTTCTAATGAATTATATCTTAAGAATAAGAAGGAAATATGGAGATGGGGAGATGGTTCAGTGGTTAAAGGAGCTTGCTTGCAAAACCTACAGGTTTGATGCCCCAGTACCCATGTAAAGCCAGATTCACAAAGTGTCACATGTGTCTGGAGTTCATTTGCAGTGGCAAGAGGCTTTTCATGCACATAAATTCTCTCACTCTTGAAAATAAATAAAAATACCAAAACAGGAACTATCAAAGATCCTTAAACTCAGTAATATTGTCTTTATTTTTCTGATAACATAAATATATATATAACATGACAATATAATATAAGACATAAGCTTTTAACTAATTGTGTTAATATCATTAGGAGCCAAAAATTTCAACATAGGAGAGAAAAATATGAAAATTCAACTCTTTCATCCTATTACTAGGTACTATCAAAATGAAATGATGATGTATTTTCTCTAACCACTTAGAATTTTTAAATTAATTAATTAATTAATTTGAAAGGAGGGGGGATGAGAATGGACCTCTTGCCACTGGAAACAAACTCCAGACCCATGTGCCACTTTGTGTATCTGGCTTTATGTGGGTACTGGGGAATTGAACCCAGATTGTTAGACATTGCAATCAAGCACCTTAACCGCTGAGCCATCTTTCCAGCCCAAGCACATGATTTTAATGTAGTATATGATAAAATAAGAAATACTCATGGAGTACCTTGGGTACTCTGAGGTATGATGGCTCTCTGGAGGAACCGCAGTGGTGAAGTTATCCATGTTGAGAGCTGCAATAGCCCCTTTCTCATGGAACATGATTTTTACTTGAAGGATTACTGATAGTAAAACTATGGTTATGTGGTTATGCAGCTATCAGTACTTGGCAGGTATTTTCTTAAAATATAAGTGAGCCTGTCACTTGAAGGCAAATGATTTGACAGTATTTGTTTCCAATGATAAAGATCTCAAGTGAAAATTGAAATTTTGGAGGTCTTGCATCTGTTAGTGTAAGTTTAGTATTGTCTCTCTAATGACATTATTATTATTATTATTATTATTGTTTTTTGAGGTAGGGTCTCACTCTAGTCCAGGCTGACCTGTAATTCACTATGTAGTCTCAGGATGGCCTTGAACTCATGGCGATCCTCCTACCTTTACCTCCTGAGTGCTGGTATTAAAGGCGTGCACCACCACGCCTGGCTCTATTAAATGACTTTTTTGATGTGACCAGTGATGGCATTAACAAATGTGATTAAAAAAATGTTTTATTTATTTATTTATTTGCAAGCAGTGAGATACATACAGAGACAGAGAGAGAGAGAGAGAGAGAGAGAGAGAGAGAGAGAGAGAGAGAGAGAGAGAGAGAGAGAGAAAACATGCCAGGGCCTCTAGCCATTGCAAATGAACTCCAGATGCATGTGCCACCACTTTGTGCATCTGGCTTACATGGGTACTGGGGAATTGAACTTGGGTCCTTAGGCACCTTAACTGCTGAGCCATCTCTCCAGCCCAACAAATGTGATTTTTAACATACTGTTTAAGGAAATGTGACAACATTTGGAATACCTGCATAACTCACAGTGAACCAATATTTTTGAAATGACTAATGCATGGCATTCCAAAGCTGTAGATGGGAAAAGAGTCATTCAAAGCCCGAGACAGATGTTAGTGAAGTAATAGACAAGCACCTTGATGTGGTTTCAAATTCCACATAACGATTAACCTTTAAACATTGAGGACTTCTTTCTGAAAAGAATGGTCACAATTGCATATAGATGCTAGTCAAATGCTTCTCCTGGGGTGGGGTGAAACTTAGTGGTAAAGTATGTGCTTTGCATGTAAAAAGCCATGGATCCCATTTCCAGCATTTCAGAAATAAGTAAGTTTTAAAATAATATTTTAAAATAAGTAAGTTTCTGGGGCTGAGGTGATAGCTCAGTAGGTAAATACTTGCCTTGAAAGCACCAGGACTTGAATTTGATCCCCAGAACCCCAAGTGAAAATGCCAGGCATGGGGGCACACCTCATAACCCCAGCGCTGGGGAGGCGAAGGCAGGCGGATACATGGGGCTTGCTGGCCAGTCAGTCTGGCCTAATTGGTGAGCTTCAGGCCAAGGAGAGACACTATCTCGAAAAAGGTGGATCTCATTTCAAGGAACAACACCAGAGGTTGTCCTCTGGCCTCCACACACCTGTGTACTCATGTACATGTGTGTACATACATGCACACACACTTTGGAATGTTCCTTCCTTTTCCAACTATATATCTATATGAATCTGGATATCCCTTATATACTTCAACCAAAGGAAGCAATCATAAAAGATTGAATATAGAAGACATGCAAATCTGCCCATCTTTTATTAAGTCACACATTGGATTTACACAAATGTTCAGTGTCAACTTTTCTAACTAATTATTTTGTTTTGTTATGGGGAATCTTGCTATTTTTCATAAGCTGTATTCTTTTTTCTATTTCTTTCCTTCCTTCCTCTCTCTCTCCATCCTTCTCCCTTCCTTCCTTCCTTTCTTCTTTCCTCTTTCTTTCTTTCTTTCTTTCTTTCTTTCTTTCTTTCTTTCTTTCTTTCTTTCTTTCTTTCTTTCTTTCTTTCTTTCTTTCTTTTTTTTTTTGATTTTGCGAGGTAAGATCTCACTCTAGCTCAGGGCTGACCTAGAATTCACTATGTAGTCTCAGGCTGGCCTCGAACTCATGGTGATTTTCCTACCTCAGCCTCCCAAGTGCTAGGATTAAAGACATGCGCCACCACAACCGGCTCGCCTTTCTTCCTTTTTTATCTTTCTTCCCTTACTTATAGACAGGAACTTGTGCATCCCAGGCTGGCCTAAAACGCTTTTGAAGCCAAGGAGGGCCTTGAACTTCTAACTCTAATGGTGACAAGAATGTATGAGGGCCACAGTCAGGAAGCAAAGAGATGAATGCTGAGGCTCAGCTTCCATCTTTTCCCTGGATATTCAGTTTAGGAGCCCAGACCATGGGATGATGTCACACACATTCAGAGCGGGTCATCCCTCCTCTCTTAAACATCTCTAGAAACAACCATGTTTGGTGGGTCTCATAAGTTGATTCTAAATCCAGCTGAACCAAACCAGATAAAGCTTCTGGTTTATATGAAACACATGGGAAGAGGAATCTGTTAAAGAAACTCTGGGGTACAGTAAGCCAAACCAGCCTAACGGGCTATTCCATAGGATGAAAATCATTTCTTTAGTGAATAAATTAAGAAAATAAAAGAGAGAGGTGCAACCCATAGATTTCTGTTCCCATTATTTGGAATGCTTTGCCTTACCCTTCCATTAGGTGAATTCTTAAATATTTTTCCAATCAAAGCTCAAATGTAGAGCTCCTCAGAGGAGTCTTTCCTGCCTTCCCCATTTCTCCTTCTTGAACTTGGATGGCATTTCCAACAGCAGTTCAGTGGGGCCCTTGCAATATGGCACTGTGGCGTTTATATATTTATCATCTTGAGTGCACCACCACCTTCTCCAGGCTGACATGATCCCCAGAGCTCCAGATCATCATTGTAGTTCATAGGAGGCACTCAGCAGGTGTTCATTGAACGAATGATAGGGCGGTTGTACACACTCTACGTCCATAAAGGTACTTTTCACCTGAGAAGTGCCACTACATTTGATCATTTCACACCTTATCATTCTCCATTCTCCAGGAAAGTAGAGACACAGTTTTGTGTGTGTGTGTGTGTGTGTGTGTGTGTGTGTGTGTGTGTGTGTGTGTGTCCCATGGGCACATGTGCAGAGGCCAGAGGAGAATATCAGTGTCCTCCTCTCTCACTCTATTACCTTATTTCCCTGAGCAGTCTCGCAGTGTCATTATTTCTCTTGTAGAGGGGCCAGGAGCCCAGTAATTTTACTGTCTCACTCCCCTCAGTGCTGGGGTTGTGGGCATGTGTGGCTGTGTGCTGGGGATCGAACTCAGGTTCTAATGCTTGTAAAACAATCACTCTTTCCACTGAGCCAACTCTCCTGTCTCTCAAAACAGTTGATCAATAAACAAAAGGTTGTGGTGTGCCCACTCTATGACAGGCACTGCTCTAGGTGCAAGGTGGTCTAGGGATTAAAGAGCTAGGGGCTTGCTATCCTGAGATTCCCTATTTGAGAGACAGACAATAATCAAGAGAATGAAAAAAACAAAACACCAACCTAATTCCAGCTATGACATTCTCCTGTGAAGACAAGAAATTTGATTTTGTAATGGAGAATCAGAGTACATGTGGAAGCTTGAGTAGGGGATACTCTAGCTAGGGTAGTAAGTGAGGAGGTGATACTCTAGCTAGGGTGGTAAGGGAGGAGGTGATACTCTAACTAGGGTAGTAAAGGAGGAGGTGACATTTAAGCTGCCATTCAAAGGAGCTGGGAAAGCATAGAAATGGTGAAGAACTGTGAAGTTATTTCAACTTCTTACTTATAGTCATGGTTAACAGTGATTGCAAAGGACCTGAGGCAGGAAAAGCTTAGTGTGGGCTCCTTCTTGCAAGGCCAAGGTGACTGGAGAGTAGTTCAGTGAGAGAGAAGTGAGGATAGCAGAAGTGTAGGAATGTATGCAGGTCCAAGTGTACTAGAGCATCAGATTTCACATAAAGAGGAGAGATGGCTTAGTCAGTAAAGCGGTCAGCCACAAGAGTCCTGATCCCCAACTGTTGCTCCCGTAATTCTGATATTGGGGAAGAGGGCAACAGGAAATCCTTGGGAAATTCTAGTTAGCCAGTCTAGCTGAATCAGTGAACTCCATGCTCAGCGAGAGACTGTCTCAAAAAATAAAGTGGAGTTCTGAAGAGATTGCTCAGCGGTTCAGGCACTTGCCTGCAAAGCCTAACTACTTGGGTTCGATTCTCATAAAGCCAGATGCACAAAGTGGTGCATGTACGTGGGGTTCATTTGCAGTGGCTAGAGGCTCTGGTGTACCCATCTTTCCTCCCTTTCTCTCTCTCCTTGCAAAACAAGTAAATAAAATTCTAAAAAAAAAATAAATAAGGCGGAGATGGATTGAGGGAGACACCCAATGCCCACTTCTGCCTTCCACATGAACCCACATGCAAACTCATGTGCACCATACACACATACACATGCTTTAAAAAAAAAGCCACGCTCTAGTTCTGTTCTGTTTGGATGCTATCTGTGTGGAGGATGGAGAAGACTAGTTAGGAGTAGCAGGTTCTTACAGAAGATTCCAGTGGCAATGGAGACATTATCTACAAGATGAACAGCACTTGTTGTGGCGTTAGATAGGAGTGTGCAATACTATGTTACTGTACCTGCTAACCTGGGATCCATGTGTCCCAGAAGACCCATCACAAGGAGCTTACAACCCTCTGCAAATATATGCACAATGGTGGTTCTGAGCACAGTCCTGGCAGGGGTGGCGGGATGCAGTGCATGGATTCAGTCAGGTTCTCAAAGGCAGTAGAAACAATGACAAATGTTCAAGGCTGGGCAAGGGACACGTGCAGGGAGTATGTGGTGCTCTTTGTTCTCCTTTGGAAACTTTCATAATCAACAGTTAGATAGTGAAGTGAGAGCTGGGCTATGGAAACAAAGCAGATCTGTCTGGAAGACCTTCTTGCAAAGCTGCCTTGCTACAGTTTGTGGCTCAGGGTCAATGCATTTTCAAAGATCTCTCTTATTCCTGCCAAATTCAATTGCCCAGCCATCCCCTCGTGGTTCTGTGGGAGACATTTATTTCTGTGCCAGGTGTACCTTCCTTTATTAAATTTCATTTTCTGAATTTCAGAAATATGGAGTATATTAGAGTCATTTAATATGTCTTTATCTATTGAGATGGGGTCTCACTATGACATCCAGGCTAACCTCAAACTCTGAGGCTCAAGGGATCCTCTTCCTCAACTTTCCCTGCGACTGGGACTCCAGGAACATGCCACTATGCCCTGGCTCTCAAGTTTGTTTATTTATTTATTTATTGTTTTTAATTTTTAAAAAAAGTTAGTTTGTTTGAGACAGTGTCTCATGAAGTCCAGGCTGGCCTCAAACTAGCTCTGTAGCCAAGGCTGGCTTTGACTCCTGATAGTTGTGCCTCTGCCTCCCAGACACTCAGGTTACAGGGGTGGATGCACCACCCTGTCCTGCTCTCGAGTCACTTTGAATAGGGGTTTAAAGTAAGTACTAAGGTCTGAGAACCTTGATTTGGAAACACAGTTTGCCAGTAATTAGTAGAATCGTTGAAAATAAACCTTTCTGAGCTTCAGATTCCACTGTGTGAAAGGCACACTAGGCCAGAGTGTGACTCAGTGTAGCACTTGCCTTGCTTGTTCTAGGCCCTGGACTCTAAATTCCATCTCAGCTCTCCAATAAATAAATAAATAAATATAAATAAATAAATAAATAAATAAATAAATAAATGAAAGAATCACAACTTACTACCCTATCATGTAGGTTGATTGGTATTTATCTATTTTCTTGGAGATAAGACCTATCTACATAGCTGAGGCTGGCCTACAACTCACTATATACCTCAGGTTAGCTTCAAACTCATGATCCATCCAGGCTCAGCCTTCTAAGTGTTGAGATTACAGGTATGAATGAGCCACCACAAAAGCCAAATAAGTTGATTGGTATCTAAGTAATAAACTGTGTGGACATTATATTTCTCAGGACTGTATAAATGTGAACCCACACATTTCCTCTCTTTGAGTTTGGGAAGAATTGTACAAGATTAACCAGCTGGATTTTCTCTTCCATTGGTCAATAAGAAGAGGTCAAATTTGAGTGTGAGCTGGCAGTGGACTGGTCCCTACAGAAAACCACTTGTCACACTGAATCCTCTTGTCCTCAGCTGTGTAGCACTAGCTCCAATACCAGGCATCTCTTTCTTTTTAGGGTACCTTGCTGATGTCCCCTGGTTTTCCTGAAGTAGCTGTGAATGATGTAGTATTGTTCTGTTTCTTTTTAAAAATATATTATTTATTCATTTTCAAGCAGAGAGAGAGAGAGAAAGAGAGAGAGAGAGAGAGAGAGAGAGAGAGAGAGAGAGAGAGAGAGAACGCCAGGGCCACCACCTTGTGGGTCTGGCTTACGTGGGTACTGGGGAACTGAACTGGGGGCCTTAGGCACTCGAGGCAAGTGCCTTAACCGCTGAGCCATCTCTCCAGCCCTGTATTGTTCTGTTTCTAATTAGCTCAATTATACCTTTGAGAAAAGGTTCACGCCATTAGCGTGGACAAAGCCAGAGGCTTTGTGATATGGGAGTAGCTTGTCCAGGGCCCACCCTTTGCCAGGCCTTTCTCTCTTGCTCGGTCATGGGCTGTTATGGAGGCATTTGCCTCCCTTTCCTTGGCATCCCCAGGCAGGCGAGCCTTCTTCCTTCTGTGGCTCAGATCTGCTTCCTTTTCCTCTCTCATCATTCCCTTTCTCCAAAGCAACCTTCCTCAGTGCTCCCTTCCCTGTCGCCCTAAAGACAACCTGAGTGCCCATGTTGGGTTGGAGGGTTTAAAGAACAGCAAGAGAGACACCTCCTATGATGCAGTGACATCATCTTTGGGTGTTGGCTAACTCTTACAGCCACCTTAGTGAAATGAAGCCTCTGCCACGTTGGGGAGGCTTACAGGTGGTGATGAAGAGGATGTGCTAGTGAACTTGGATAGCATCATGGCTCTCTTACCTATTAACTGAGTGCCCTTGCCTAAGTCATTTAATCTCTCTTGATCACCTTTTTTTTTCACATCTAGAGTTCTAAACACCACTAGCCTGCAAAACTTGTCAGGGTTAAATGATATGATGAGATGACAACTAGAGTTTCCATTAGTGTGACTCCTGATGCTCAGGAGCTGCTAGCTAGCTTCTATTGCCCCTTCAAATCAGCTCACGATGCTGCTGCACCTTGTATCCCATCCCTCTAGCTTCTGCTTGGGTTGGATTAAGGGTGAGCCACAGCAAGAAATTAAAGGAAGGGGGGAGAATAGTCAGAGACATTGCCCCCTCAATGACAGCACACAAAAGGACAAAATGGCTACTACTCATATAATTCATAACCCCCTATCCCATGGACTGATCCAGCAATCTCACTGAGGCGGGCCCCCAATGAGTTGGGGACAGGGAGGAGGGAAATGGGGGTTCCATCACAAGACTTGTTCATACAATGTATCTAATTATTAACAATAAATAAGTTTTGAAAAATAAATAAACAAAAGAAAAAAAGAAATCAAAAGAAGGAGATGGTTCATGGCTAAAGGTGCTTGCTGGTCAGGCCCAGCATGCACATAAAGCCTGGCACAAAGTAGTGTGCGTACACATCTGTAATCCTAATGGGCTACAGCACTGGGAGGCAGATTCAGGAGAACCTCAAAGCCCTGGGCTAGCCTGAATGGTCTTCACAGTGGCAAAACAAAATAAAAAACAAACAGCAAAAAACCAGTAAGGGAGACCAAGTAAGGGGGAATGAGGGACCAACACCCTGAGGTTGTCCTCTGACCTCTACACGTGCACCCAACATATACATACATACACACATACATGACATTTCTGGTTCAGATGAAGGACTAGGAAACCTGGGGGTGGGTGGGGGTGGGGGAAAGAGGCGATTTAACACACAATACACTCTTCTTCTGAAAGTCAAGGTTGTGCAAGGAACACATGAAGCCACATGGGAGCCCGGCAGAGAAGCAGGATAAGCTATAGGGCAACCAGTCAACCAGCAAGGACCTAGCTGCAGCTGGAGACTGTTGGGAAATGCTTCTGTTTGCCTTGCCTTGTCTTAGCCAGCAAGAGGACAGAAAACTCCGGGGAGGGGATTCATTCTCCCACTCACCCCAGCCCTGCCAAGTCGAAAAAGCCTGAAAGAGAAGACAATGGGGATGAGCCGAGCAACTACGGACCACCTCACAGCAACTCACAAGCTCCCCTGCCCCATATACCAGCACCCAGAACACACTGGACACGGCAGGACACCAAGGGGTCCCAGCCACCTCTCCCCCACACAGCATCTTGACAGCTGATCCAAAGGGCTGACTGACTTAACCAGCACAAGCCCATAGTGCACCAGAGAGGGAACCAGCTTCACATCCAACCTAGCAGGGAGTGAAACTCACTCCAAAAGGTAACTGAGCTGGTTTACACTGCAGCAGTACATGCCCCAAAGCTGGGTACATCGGTTTGAACTGGAAGTGTGAATTGCACCTTCCATAGCAGGTCAGATTGAAAAAAAAAAAAAAAAAACAAAACGGTAGCATGTCTGTTATGGGAGAACCAACTACTCTTGGATTGGACTTGAGGCTTGTTCCATGGGTGGGAATACATGCCTGGCACTGAAACCTAATCAAAAGCCCATGACTGGGGAGGAAACTACTACTGTTCTTTGGCTAAATGCATATATTATGCCCACCAAACTGCCCTCTAAACACTTATGTTTATGTCTATACATTAATGCTACTCTCACTTTAGGTTGGAGAAGTGTCTCTTTTCAGATGGCAGTGACCACTGGGGTGACTTAAAACCCATCAAAGTGCTGAGAAGTGACAGTGGAGTGTTCAGCACTGAGCTATCTCTATCACACCCTCCAAAGCTCAGGGATCATTGCATTTTCAAATGTCTCTTCTATTCAGAAGTGGTGGTGGAAAGAAGGTGAGGGCCAGAGGAAGGAAAAGAGTGCTTTGAAGATTGTCTTCCAGTCACAAGGTGGCCTTGCATTCATGACTCAGAGTGGCTGACACTACCTACACAAGACCTGTATAATATGACTGCAAAGACCAAAAGCTGATTGATGACATCAAAATAGAAGAGGGACTAATTGGAAAGAAGTATGTCTGGACTTGTTGGAAAAAAGGGGTTCAGTGAAGGAGAGACAAAATGGGGTAGTGGGAGAGGAATATGATCAGGACACATTGTGTATATATATATGGAGCTTAATGATAAATAAAATCTGAAAAAAATTAAAAGAGGATAACAGAATGAAGGTGAGGCTCCATTTCCTTGGTTTTCTCACCTCAGTATGTTGAGCCTGATCAGAAGTTCATGTCTCTTCTGAAGGCAGTCCTCTGAGTGGGACTTTCTCCTTCTGGCTTTCAATTACTACTTTATGTGCTCAGCTTTGGACCTAGAAATGATAAACACTTCTGATCAACATAGTGCCCTGTGGCATAGCTGGAAGTTTCCAGAATAATCCCCTTCCTGGCAGGCTCCTTATTTCTTCAAGGCCTTTAGGTCATGCATCCTTATAAGGACGTTAGGAAACTATCTTAGTGCCTTTATTTCTTTTGAGACAGTCTCATATATCCCATAGTGGCCCTGAACTCTTGATGGAGCCAAGGATGCCCTTGAATGCCTGATCCTCCTGTCTCCTCCCAAATGCCATGTGTCATCACAACTGGTCTTGAAATACTGTCTAGAGTACTTTGTTCACAATAAAACTGATGAGTACAGGATGAACAAGGGGCCCACAGCCACAGCCATTAAATCAACACAGGATAAGCCAGTGAGACAAACCAACGATTTCGACACAAAGACCCCTAAGCTCACAACCTTAAAGCAGCCTTAATACTCATCCACCACGACTCAGGGAACTGTGCAGAAGAGGGGGCGGAAAGATTGTAAGAGCCGTGGTGGAGGAGATTATCCAGAGGCATGGCCAGGAGAATCTGGCTGAATACTAGTCTATCCATGGTCCCCTGTCACAAGGACTGATCCAGACGACCCATGGAGGAGGTTATCCAATGGAGGGGGGAGGGAGGGCAGTGGGGAATTGGGGATAACAACTCATTGTTTGCCCACTAAATGTTGTAACTCATTATGGACAATAAATTTTAAAAAAACTGATGAGTACAAGGGGTTTATTACTGCAGTTAGTTGGCTGATTGATGCCTAGTGGGTGAGAAAATGACCAGAAAACTCATAATAAAAGGCTGGGAATGGAGCACTTTGGTAGGGTATTTATCTAGAATGAATGAAGCCTGGGTTTGATCCCCAGCACAACATACAACTAAACATGGGGTTGTATGCCTGCAGTCCCAGAACTTGGGACGTAGGGTATTGGATCAGGAGTTCAAGGTCATCCTTAGATACATAGAGAGTTCAACTCTAGCCTGAACTACATGAGACCGTGTCTCAAAAACACCATATAGGAAAATTATCTGCTCACTTGTGATTTCTACCTTGGGTTTTTTCTCCTATTTAGGATCATGGATTATATTTAAAAACACAATAATGTGTATCTAAATATTTTTTAGGCATGTGTATTTCAGGTAAAGCCCCTCTTTGGGCTATATCTGCAATTTAAAATATTTATTTATTTATTTGAGACAGACAGAGAGAGAGACAGAAACAGAGAGACACAGAGAGAGACACACACAGAGAGAATGAGTGCTCCAGGACCTCTACCCACTGAAAACAACTCCAAATGCATGTGCCACCTTGTGCATCTGGCTTTATGTGGGTACTGGGAACTCGAACCCAGCTCCTTAGGATTTTCAGGTGTGGCAGTTTGAATGAATGTCCCCTTATAGATTCAAGGTTTTCTCCAGGTGCCTGGCAGAAGGGTGTGTCACTTTGGCCAGATCCTAGGGTTTAGCCTTAAGGTGTTTCTGGGGTGGGTCTGGAATTCCAGCTGTACATATGCAAAGAGCAATCTGAGCTCAAGCCTGGAGTTCCTGCTGTTTGAATGTTGTTTGATTTTGGAGTTGCTGGTGATGGGTTTCTCTCTCTGCTTATATCTGTGAATGGAGGCCAGCTTCTTTCACCATTGTGGAACTTCCCTTGGATCTGTAGCTTCAATAAATCCTTTCCTCCCACCACATACATACAAGCAAAACAAGCAGGGGGGGTGAAGGAAATTTTTTCCCCTTTATATAGCCTCAGGGTGGGGTCTTGAAACCCTATTCCAGACTTGTCTTCCTGAGTTTCTGTAATTTCCTTCCTGCACTGTCCTCCCAGAAAGGGATGTTAATAAGGCTGCCTTCCTATAAACACCCTCTATCACTGTCCACCGCCTGAGGAGGCAATGATCACACACGCGTACTCCTTATAGGTGCAAGAATATTCTCCCTTTATTGCGGAAATGATACAGAACATATAGAGCTCCTTAGCCAATCAGGGAGCTGTTCACGTGGCAGGTACATGGTCAGTCTTGGTAAGAACCTAAAACATGCAGAGTGCACACAGTGAGCATGATGTGCAATGGCCAATCAGGATTACTTCCTGAAACTTGTTTACAAGCTAAGCCTATTTTGGCAAACCGCCAGGCGCCATCTTGAGAATAGGCAAGGGTATGCCTCCGTGGGCCCTCAGAGGCATCCAACCCCAACAACTCTCAGAGACCCATCCAAGATAATTAAAAAGATCAAGTTGGAAACAAAACCTAACAATTACACATGGGTACTATACTGAGGAAATGAACCCAGACCATCAGGCTTTGCAAGCAAGTGCCTTTAACCACTGAACCATCTCTCCAGAGCACAAGTTTTTTTGAGACAGGACCTTAAACTCACAATCTTCCTGTCTCAGCCTCCTGAGTGCTGTCATTATAGACCTGTGCCACCATATCTGGTTCAGGACTAATATCCTCTTTAGGATATGGTCCCAGAGGACTTTACCTCCTGTGTTTGGATCACTGGCACATAGGTTGTACCAAATGGTGAGGAAGTCTGATCTATTATTTATACCTTCTGGATCTGTGGATTATAGGAACTTTGCCTAGTCCCTGAATACTTTGATATAGCTTCATATGCAGGTCAGGTGTTTTCATTTCTGATCTGTTTTCCCTTCTGGCTACCTAACTTTAAGTGTCTGTAAATAGAGACATTTGCCCCTTTTGTCACTGGCTCCAGACCAGATGTAAACTCTTGGCAACCTTCTATCTGGAGTTAGCAACTTCTCTAAATTGCATACTCAGACATCTCCAAGGAATGCCAGTGTGTTCACATTCTCTTCTCTTCACTAAATTTCACCTCCCTAGTCTTAATTGTTCAGGACAACTTCCTTCCTATTTGTGTTAAATGACCTCAATGACTCTGACTTTTCTAAGATACTTCTCTCCTTCTTGTAGTTTGTATATGGAGTGTCCCCCAAAGGCCCATATGTTGAAGACTTGGCCCCTAGCCAATGATGCTATTGGAAGTTGGTGAAACCTTTAAGAGGTGGGGCCTAGAGGGAAAAGGTAATTGAAAGGCATATTTGGATGATAGTCTCTTCTTTCTCTTTTGCAGGATGAGTAGGCCTTTTATAAAATACCACCACAGGACCAAAGCAACAGGACTAAGCAACCACAGAGCAAAAACTAGGACACCATAAGCCAAAATAAACATTTTTCTCTTTTTAAGTTGATTTTATCAGGTATTCACTCATGACACAGTGATGGAACACTGACTAATACACTCTTCTTTGTTCTTAAATATCTTTTTCCTTTCTTGAGGCAGGGTCTTGCTATGTAGCCCAAGTTGGCCTCAAATTCATGATCATCCTGACTCAGCCTCTTGAGTTTGAAGTCATACTTCTACTGTATTCCCCAACAGCCTCTCAGTCAATATATTTGTTAAGTTTTGGTGTGTGACTTTTCTTGGAGAGACAGGAACAAGCCCCAGATAGGGCACCAACAAAAGACCAAAGAAATGGGAGGCGTCTGGTTAAAGATGGCTGACTAGCAGACACACCGCGTCCCTCGGGAAACAAGGGTCAGGGTTTTCAGTGGGGATCCAGGTCGTGGACACAAGCTGCGGTCACACTCTGAGCTCCAGACACCTACTGGCACAGGATTCTCACCACTGGAAGCCTCCATTGAGGATCAGCGCTTGCTGGAGGCAGTGAGTCGTCAGGAGCCCGTAAGCCCAGCTGGAGCAGCCTCAGCCTAATGGCTGCCAGAGGCTTTCCCTCATCCTCTGCCGGCTTCCCTCAGGCTCCTTTGCTGTCCCTCCCACCCTCTGCGTGTTCCTCGCATCTATCCCATCCTTCCTGGGTCCTTGTGTGTCTCTCATTTTCAACTTTTTTTTTCTCTTGCTTTTATGTAATCCCTCCCCCCATCCTCCGGGTCTCCAGCACATCTGCCCCGCCCCTCCAGGCTCTTGCTAATCCATTTCCTTGCTTACTTTTTTTTAATTTGTTTGTTTTGTTTTCTTTTGTTTTTGGCCTGCCAACCGGGAGCTGGGCTCTTACATAGCCCCCTTCCCCAGCCTCCGGGTCTCCAGTGCGTCTGCCCCACCCCTCCAGGTCCTTGCTAATCTATTTCCTTGCTTGCTTTTTTTTTGTTTTGTTTTTGGCCTGCCAACCGGAACCTGGGCTCTTACGTAGCCCCTCCCCCCTGGCCTCCAGGTCTCCAGCACTTCTGGCCCACCCCTCCAGGCCCTTGCTAATCCATTTCCTTGCTTACTTTTTTTTTATTTGTCTGCTGGTTTGATTTGTTTTGTTTTGTTTTTGGCCTGCCAACTGGGACCTGGGCTCTTACATAGCCCCTCTCCCCGGGCTCTGGGTCTCTAGCGGGTCTTCCCTACCCTTCCAGGCCCTTGCTAATCTATTTCCTTGCTTACATCCCCCCCCCAACTGGGACCTGGGTTCTTACGTAGCCCCTCCCCCTGGCCTCCACATCTCCAGTGTGTCTGACCAGCCCCTCTCTTCAGCTTTTTGCTATTCTATTTTCTTGTTTACTCCATTTTGTTATTTTATTTATTTTTATTTTTTCTTTTTCCTCTTCCCTTTTCTTTTTCTTCCCTCCTCCATGGTAATTTATGCCTGCCGGACCCTGAGGCTTTCTTGAGCCCTTACCTCTGTGGTTTTCCCTGCCTGTCTACCCCCGCAGTTTCCCCAACAATGGCTCCCCATGATACCCCTGCCCACCGATTTTGCGTAATCCCCAAGCACTGGTCTCTGAGGAATCCTCAAGATCCGGGTCCTGCGGTTTCCCCACGTGCCCGCAAGCTCCTGTGGTTTGCCTGCAACCTGGTTCCCACAGTTTCCCTCCATATGATAAATAGTCCCTGGGTGGCAGTGACAGGCAGCTGACCCCCTATCCCATTGTACCTTACCCTCGAGGGGCCCCGCACCCCCTAGCAGACTACATAGGACCTGGAACCCCACCCTCTGCCTAATTGGTCCCCACAGCCCCACACCCTCCTCAACAGGGTACCCCCAGTATCACCATCAAAGTCCAGCCAGTGATCTGAGGGCACACACTTACAGATTAAACAACTGAGTGCCCAACCCTACCTGTGGAGTCCAGTGTACTCCCAGAACACACTAGCAAAGTGAAATAAAATCAAACACATCCCACTAATAACCTCAACTGGAATTAAAATGGGCAGACCTCAATGCAAGAATATATCACCAGATGAGGAAACCACTCCAAATGCCAACAACGATGCCACCAAAGAGAGTGAGCAGAGGCAGGCCCAGGAAGACAAGACACTAAACCCTGTTCATACTGGCACAGATTTGAGGAGATCTTAATGTCAGTCATGCAAGCAAAGATGGACCAACATATTGAAAAAGTTCAAAGTCAGCTCATTAGCTTTGCCACCAAGCTTAATATAACTGAGGAGAACCTAATGGACTTCAGAAAAGACATATCAGAACTAAAGACAAACCTGAAAACTGAAGGTATCAAAAACCAGCTTTCCAAATTAAATGAAGACATCTGCAAACATAAGAATGACTGTCAGGAAGAAGTAATTAAATCAAATCTTGAAATGAAAACACATCTCAACAGGATGATAGAAGCAACCCAAAAAGAAGTTTCAGAAAACAAAAACCATATTGAGATAATAAGAACGTCCCAGGAATCTCTTACTAACAGGATTAACAACTAGGAAAGCAGAACCTCAGACATGGAAGACAAAACAGAGGAGAATTCGTGAGAAATCAGAAACCTGACAAAATTCAAAAGAGCAAGTGAACAAGACTCAAGGGAAATGTGGGATACCATAAAAAAAACCTAATCTCAGGATCATGGGGATCCCAGAAGGAGAAGAAAACCAAGCTAGGGGCATAGAAAATATTTTCCACATAATTATTCAAGAAAACTTTCCATACTTGGCAAGAGATAGTCCTATAATCTAAAAGAGATACGGAGGACCCCAAACAAATTGGACCAAAAGAGGAACACCCCAAGACATATCTTAGTTACAATGCCTAGTATTGAGGATAAAGAGAGAGTCCTTAGAGCAATGAGAAAAAGCAAACTCACGTATAAAGGAAAACCCATCAGAATCACCTCAGACTTCTCCAGAGAAACTGGAAAAGCCAGGAGAGCTTGGAACAAAGCGATCCTAGGCCTAAAAAAGTACGGATTCCAACCTAGACTACTGTACCCAGCAAAGTTATCCATCATAATAGATGGAGAAATGAAAGTATTCCATGAAATTAACCAGCTCTACAA
>PVHP010031758.1:10789-20881 GCA_004024765.1 Zapus hudsonius | reverse complement strand
CGATGAAGCTGTGTTGTTGGGGGCAGGCTTATGGGGTTATAAGCCAGCTTCCCCTTGCCAGTTTGGCACACCTTCCTGCCGCTGTTTGCAGTGCTGTGGCAGAGGTGATGTCCAGCCCTCTGCTCATGCCATCGTTTTCCCTGCCAGAATGGAGTCTCCCCTCGAGTCCGTAAGCCAAATAAACCCATTCCTCTACAAGCCACTTTTGCTTGGGTTCTTTCTGCGTAGCAAATAGAAAGCTGACTGCAACATGATTGTGATGGTTAAGCTTTGTAGTCATCTCAATCAGATTAGAAACGAGTGAGACTTCTCTTGGGTGATCTGTGAGGGAGTGTCCAGGAAGGATTAACTGAGCAAGGAAGTCCTTCCTCCTGAGTAGGTGGCCCTTAGGGTGGGGACTATATATAAGAAAGCTCTAGGGCTGGAGAGATGGCTCAGCGGTTAAGGCACTTACCTCCAGTGCCTAAGGACCTGGGTTCAATTCTCCAGTACCCACATAAGACAGATGCACAAGGTGGTGTATGTGTCTGGAGTTCGTTTGCAGTGGCTGGAGGCCCTGGCATACCCAGATTCATTCTCTCTCTCTCTTTCTCTCTCTTTCTCTCTCTCTCTCTGTATGTATCTCTCTCTGCTTGCAAATAATATTTTTTAAAAGAAGAAAGCTCTAGGAGAACATAGAACTTTTTCTTTTGTTCAGCTGCTTATGCTACTCATTGGCACATGCCTGGCTCCCCTCGATACTCACCTGTACATGGGTCACTGTCGGCGGCCCTCTAAGGGCACCGGAATGCAGCCTTCACCAGCCCTGTGGACTGAGCAGCTACTCTTTAGCTTGTAGACAGCTATTATTGGACTGCCCATCTGTCCTTTGTAAACTAATCCAATAAATCCTTTTAAATACGTATTCATTCTATCAGTTCTCTTCCTCTGGAGAACCCTGACTGATATAGTGTTCCCAACTTCATGTTGAAATCATAAACCCAAATGTGACAGTATTAGAAAGTAAATGTATTGATGTAATGATGTCATTAGAATGAAAAATTCCAATCAAAATCAGTGCCCTTACATAAGGTTCCTAGAGAGCTCACTCTCTTACTGTAAGACACCGTGAGAGGGTACATCTATGAACCTCCACAATTGTAAGAGAGAATCTCTATTATTTATAAGCCACAGTCTATGATATTTTCTTCTTGTAGCCCAAACTAAGACAAAAAACCTCAGAAGATAAATCCTGTGAGTTCTCTGTTGATTGACACCATACCAGCTATACCTCTAACTGGCACTGTCATGCAACACAACTATGATGAATGGCCACTGTTGGGCAAATAAATGATCTGTAAGATTCTAAAATATCTTCTAAATCATTAGTTGATTAAATACTTCTATAGAATTAACTACATTTTAACACAGCATAATTTATTTATTATTTTAGCATACTTTTTTAAACTGGAAACACACACACACACACACACACACACACACAAACACTTTTATCCACTTCATAGACAAAGATTTACAGCATATCAACTGCAAAACTTTCCTTGTTAAATTTCCCTAAGAGAGCTTATCACCAAAGACATTGTTTGTTCAAAACTAAGAACTGCTCACTATGGGTTACTACAATAATAAAAAGTATTCAATTAAGCCTTCTGTGAATGGATGAAATATCCAGCAATAAAAACAACTTAAGAGAGCATTAGTGCCTCAGAAATAAACAAGTCTGTCTGGTGGCATGCTGTGATAGCCTTGATTGTCAGCTTGACTGGATTAGAAACCTAGGCGACCATAAATGCACACATGGGTGTGTCTGATGGCTTTCCAGAGATCCTAAGGGCTCTGACCCAAATGAATGGATTCATAAAAATGTTTCTGGGAGTTGATAAAAGGAAAAGAGTGGGGCTTAGTTGGAGGACATGAATCACTGAAGAAGTGTCCTAGGAGTTACAGCTTACCCAAGCCTCTTTCTTTCTGGTATTTCCTTTTTTGTTGTTTTCTACATACCATGAAGTGAAGAAACACTCTGCCATACAATCTCGCCTTCATGATCTTCTGTCCAAGTGCACAGGGACAAGAAAACATAAACTGAAAACCATGAGTAAAAATAAATCTTTCTTGAGCTGGAGAGATGATTCAGTGGTTAAAGGTTTGCTTCCCCAGGACCCACGAAACGCCAGATGCACAAAGTGGCACATGTGTCTGAAGTTTGTTTGCAGTGGCGGGAGGTCCTGGTGTGCCCATTCTCTCTACCTGCCTGACTCTCTCTCTAGCTCTCTCTCTCTAAAAAAAAGGTTCTAACTCAGTCAGGAAAAGCTTGCTTCCCTTATTAGCTAGGACTTTGTTTTGCTAAATTAGCATACAAAGTAATAATAGGTTTCATTATCACATTTTCATTTTTGATCTCACTCCTAGTCCCCTCCCATCTTCCTGACCCTCCAACTTGTACCCTCCAATAGCTCCCTTGCCGCTTTATCATGTGTATTTTATTGTCCTTTCTTCGTCTACCACTTCCTTAAAACTATTTTTTACTCTCATGCTCTCTAGTTTCATAACCTAAGCCCATACCCCCTTACACATCTATAAAAATTAAACCCTATGATGAGCTGGAGAGATGGCTCAGCGGTTAAGGCACTTGCCTCCAGTACCTAAAGCCCTGAGTTCAATTCCCCAGAACCCACATAAGCCAGACCCACAAGGTGGTGGCCCTGGTGTGTTCTCTCTCTCTCTCTGCTTGAAAATGAATAAATAAATAAAATATTTTAAAAATTAAACCCTATGAACCAGGTCTTCCAAGATCATATTTGCAGGATCTTCCTGCAAGATATCATGAATGACATCATATGCCATCTTCTGGTAGACTGAGCAACTTCTCAGAAGGATGGACTAAGTCATCAGTCACAGACAAATACTAAGTAAAGCTTTCTTTCCACAAAGATGACAGAGCATTTTTGAACACTCCAAAATCAGAACACTTTGGTAGTGGGGTCTCTTGGTGGGTATCATTAGGCAGTAATCCAGATATATTTCATACGTATTAAGGAATAGCATTCACTAAAAACCAACATTATTTAATTCTTAAAATAATAAAAAACCTCTTATTTATTTATTTTTTTGGTTTTTCAAGGTAGGGTCTCACTCTAGCCCAGGCTGACCTGGAATTCACTATGTAGTCTCAGGGTGGCCTTGAACTCAAGGCGATCCTCATACCTCTCTGCCTCCCAAGTGCTGGGATTAAAGGCATGCGCCACCACGCTCGGCAATAAAAAACCTTTTTGATCAGCTGCCGAATGTTTAAAAAAAATTATAGTTTCCTGGACTACATGTTAACTAATTTTAAGTCTCTGTGGGTAAAAAAATGAAAGAAACTAAGAAAACTACAAGTATTCTGACAAGGTACATGTGGTCTGAAAGAAAAACCAGATAGGACTGTGAGTAACATGTGTACACTACAGCTTGTCCAGCGAGCTTAGTATTAGTATAAAATTCTTCACCCTCACATAAATGAGGCTTCTGATAAATATAACGGCCTTGACTTTTTAAAAAGACAAAGAGTAGCCGGACGTGGTGGCGCACGCCTTTAATCCCAGCACTAGGGAGGCAGAGGTAGGAGGATTGCCATGAGTTCAAGGCCACCCTGAGACTACAGAGTGAATTCCAGGTCAGCCTGGACTTGAGCAAGACCCTACCTCGAAAAACCAAAAAAAAAAAAAAAAAATAGAAGACTTAAAAAGACAAAGAGTAAGGGCCAGTGGGTAAAGTGCCTGCTCACAAGCATGAGGACTAAGTGTGATTTCCCAGTATCCACATAAGAGCCAGGTATGGTGAGTGCCTAAAATCCCAATGCTGAGGAGGCAAATCCAGGAGGATACCTAGGTTCAAGAGTCCATTAGAGGGGCTGGAGAGATGGCTCAGCAGTTAAGGCACTTTCCTGTAAAGCCTAATGACCCCAGTTTGATTCTCCAGTACACACATAAAGCCAAATGCACAAAGTAGCACATGCATCTGGAGTTCATCTGCAGCAATTAGAGGCCATGGCTTGCCCATTCTCTCTTTCTCTCTCCTTGCAAATAAAAAAATAGTCAGTTAGATAGTGGCTATCTTGTATATTTAAGTTCATCCATGTGCAACCTTGAATGAACACCTATTATGTCTAATGGCAAGGTATCTAGCTTTTAATCTCTATAGTTAACAAAAAGCAAACTAAAGCATTTAACTAGGTTAGGTGTTTTGTCTAAGATTAAAAATATGCCAGTATTGCCAGGTGTGGTGGCGCAGGCCTTTAATCCCAGCACTCAAGAGGCAGAGGTAGAAGGATTACCATGAGTTCGAGGCCACCCTGAATGAATTACAGGTCAGTCTAGGTTAAAACAAGACTGTACCTCAAAAAACAAAAAAATTAAAAAATGAATAAATAAAAACCTAACTAGTAAAGGGTGCAGGAAAAATTCTGTTTAATGAAGCCTGCTTGAGGATAGCCCAACCTCGCTCTGAACATATAAAGTCAGTGAGAAGCCATGTTAATTTCAAAACTAAATTACTCCTAAGAATAGAAAATCTGTATCCTGTGTCCACAAAAACCAAGTATGTATGTCGTGATGCACACATGTATATGCACACATAAATCACACATAAACTTTCTAAGAATAGTTTGAATAGAGAAAAATTAATGGCAAAGGCAAGGTAGATAACTAGATACCAGTAATTCAGTAAAATCACAAGAATGCTTACCAGGACAAACAGTGATCTCTTCTGCAGAATTCTCTGGCCCAGCAACTAAGCTTCTCTTACTGGTCAAAGCAGCAATACTGAAAAAGAACCAAGCCCCAAGTGAACTCTCAATAAAAGGAATCAGAACACTGGTCCCAAAGCAAAGGTGAGTCATTCACAAAGCCTCAGGTAATGTGATACCACTGTCCAGTGCCACAAAAGCACAACAGGGAAGCAGAAGATCCATAGTGAAAACTAGGCCAGAAACAGAGAAAATAGCATGCTTACAACCTTGATTCAAGTGAAACCACTGACTATAAAGAAACGCTGGTTTGAAGGCTTTACAAGGAGGGTTAAAGTCAAAGAACTGCCAGTAAATACCAGAAAGACAAGCCCTCCCGCCAATGCAGCAACGTCAAAGGTGCTCAGCCTTCTGAAGACAAGACACGCGAAAACTCAAAAGACATGGAGATTCTCCTGACAACACACTAGCTGTTGCCTTGTCCTGCCGTTAAATCTTTTCTTTTGCCCAAGACATAGCTTTCTAAACAACAAAAGCAAATAACCCATACTGTCCTATAGCAAAAAATCTGCCTATACAAGTTGATTGTCTCTTCCTAGAAAAACTTAATTATGAATGGCTTCCCTTATGCAACCTTCTGTTTTCCCTGTCTGTCTGTTCATGAAATGTGATCTCTTCCTGACACAGGAACACATGGTTAAGAGATTTGAGCATCTGAAACAACCTCCTCATGCTTCACAGAGCTTAGTGATTAGTGTGATCAAGTATGCAAGAAGACACTAAAACACACAAATCCTCACATCAACCAAGAACCACAGAGGAGAGAGAATAGCCACCACTGTGACTCATGATAAATAACTAAATCATGACAGGAAACCACAAGTGATTTCTCTCTCTAAATAAAACATTTCATAGCATTTGTTATAAGCCTAAGCTAGACATGGTTTACTCTGCGTGTACCATTAAGGCTCTATTCAAAGGGTCCATCACAAAACAACTTACTGACATTTATAAAATGGGCTAATCAATTTGAAGTCAAACCACATTGTGTGTGATTTCAACTCTCTCCTGGTGACAAAGCATATGATCATTTATTAAAACCTCCATCTGTTCTGTACAGGCTCACCACAGTACAGCTGAGAGGCCTGCAGGGAACAGAAGACCTGCTCCAGTTAAAAACACTTCCAAACTGTCTTCATAGCAAGAGGATTGAACCAACAGCAAATTCTTCAATGCAGGAACAAATACCTAGTACAATCCACCACACTCATAATGAAGAACCACTAAATGACAGCAAATGGCTGAGGCTAGAGAGATGGTTCAGTGGTTAAGGTGCTTGCCTGCAAAGCCTAACAACCAGGGTTTTAGTCCCCAGTACCCACAAAAGCCAGATACACAAAGTGGCACATGTATCTGGAATTCTTTTGCAGTAGCTAGAGGCCCTGATGTGTGCACTCACACATGCGCGCTCTCTCTCCCCTCCCCCTGCAAATAAATATTACCAAAATAAATTGAGCTTGAGAAATCCCTAAAACTCAACTATTAGACAAAGGGGAAAAGTGATTAGAAATCTGCTCCAGTAAAAGCCAGGAGTGGTAGTGCACGCCTTTAATCTCAGCACTCGGGAGACAGAGGTTAGGAGGATTGCCGTGAGTTCAAGGCCACCCTGAGACTACATAGTGAATTCCAGGTTAGCCTGGACTAGAGTGAGACCCTACCTCAGAAAAAAAAAAAAAGAAAGAAAGAAAAGAAATCTGCTCCAGTAAATAGTAGAATTTATAGCCAGCTAGCTGCTATCAATTATTAAAGTAAGACTTAAAAGGTAATTCTACCAACCAATCATCAAGAATAATGGAGGAAGTGATATAAGTACAACCAGTTACTAATAGACACTAACAGTGGCACAGTGCAGAGAGTGAGAATGGTACAGGATTGTGTGGCCTAAAAAATATGAAAGCTGCAAAGAGGATATAAAAGTATTCATAGCAGAGCTGGCTCAGTGGTTAAAGGCACTTGCTTGCAAAGCCTGGTTTCAATTCCCAGTACCCACATGTAGGTGATGACCTGGGTTCAATTCCCCAGTACCCACATAAAGCCAGATGCACAAAGTAACACATGTGTGTGGAGTTTGTTTGCAGTGACAGGAGGCCCTGGCATGCCCACTCTGTGTGTATGTGTGTCTCTGCCTCTTTCTGTCTCTGTCCCTCTCTCTCTTTCTCTTTCAAATAAATAAATAAATAAAAGTATTCACATAGACTTAAAAGAAAGCAGTGGGGCTGGAGAATGTCTCAGTGGTAAAGGCACTTGTTTGCAAAGCCTGATGGCCTGGGTTCAATTCCCCACATAAAGCTGGATGCACAAGTGGGTGCATGTGTCTGGAATTCATTTGCAGTGGCAAGAAGCCCTGGCATGCCCATTTCCCTTTCTCTCTTTCTCTTTCTCTCTTTCTCTTTCTCTCTCTCCCTCCCTCCCTCCCTCCCTTGCAAATACATAATAAAATATTTTAAAAGAAAGGAAAAAAAGCCAGGTATGATGGTGCATGCCTTTAATCACACCGAGGTATGAGGATCACCGTGAGTTCCAGGTCAGCCTGGGCTAAAATGAGACCCTACCTTGAAAAAAAAAACAAACATAAAAGCCATGAAAAAGAGTGAGAATAAGAAAAGAAAAAAACAAAAAAGATAGTGAAAACACTTTGGAAATCCACTAAGATGTGAAAGGATATTAGAAAAGAGCAGGAACAAAACACCTCAAGGACCTGAGATCAGGGATCCTCAGGCTTCATCAATCTATCCTGCAAAAGCCCCTGGGTGAGGGAAGGCCCAGACAAGCAGCTGAGGAGAACATAAATAATATTTAACTTCATGCCACATTCTACAGTAGTTTTTCCATTTTTCAGTTCTATGATCACTGGTGAAGTATTAGTGGCTGTAACTGGTGTTAAGTGTACTTCTGTATCTTCAACAGTTTGGTATTGTTGCTGCTACAGCAGTTTGTTTCCTCCTTGCAGAGCAGTACTTAAGACTGAACTTTCAAGAATGATGACTCAATGAAGAGAACCCCTCCCAAAACAAAAAAAATCCAAGAGAGTCATCTAAACCAAAAGATGTGCAGGAAACATGAAAAAGTGAAGCAATATGGCTACTCCAAAAGATCATAACTCCTAACTACTGAAGACTGAAGCAGGTAAAATGCCACGTGAAGATTTCTTTTTTGTCTGTTTACTTCAAGGTAGGGCTTCACTGTAGCCCAGGCTGACCTTGAACTCATGGCAATCCCCCTACCTCTGCCTCCCAAGTGCTGGGATTAAAGGTGTGCATCACCACAATGGGTCCACACAAATATTTCTGAAGTTTTCTGATAAAACTCACCTATGAACTGAAAAGGCATGCAAACAAACAAGCAGATGACTTAATCTAGGATGAGAGGAAAGAAAGCAACACTGAGGGAAGCACCAGCAAAGTGAACAGGAAAATATCAATATAAGTCAGCAACACAGGAAAATAATTTAGAAAGAAAACAGATTCTGAAAAACAAACAGAAATGTTGAATATGAAAAAAATAATTTAAAAAAAGGTACAATGGGGAAAAAACCCACAGCCGGGCGTAGTGGCTCAAGCCTTTAATCCCAGCACTCAAGAGGCAGAGATAGGAAGATCACCAAGAGTTCAAGGCCAGCATGAATTCCCGGTCAGCCTGGACTAGACCCTACCCAAAAATAAATAAACCAACAATGGAAAGGATCACCAATAGACTAGACCAAGTAAAAGAAAAAATATCAGGGCTAAAGGGCAAGACTGACAAAATACTATATTAAAATATTAACAAGGAAAAACATATCTGAGTTTGGTGGTTCACACCTTTAATCCTAGCACCCAGAAGACAGAGGTAGGATCACTGTCTGTGATTTCAAGGCAAGCCTGGAATGAGACCCTACCTTGAAGGGGAAAAAAAAATTAAATCTAACCAGGACTAGGAAGATAGTTCAGAGTTCCAGAATTAAAAGTACTTCCCCCACAAACATGAGGGCCTGAGACCACCTGTGCTTGATTCCCAGCACCCACATAAAGAGTTGAGCACATACCAGTTCTGTGTAGGCAGACACTGGAAAATCACTGGACCTTGCAAACAGCAAGCCCTAGAATCAGTAAGAGTCCATCTCAAAGAAACATGTGAAGAATGGAGGGGACACCCATTTTATGCCCTCCAGGAAGCAGGCATACACCACACATCCATGGGCACACACGAAGAAGTAACTCCAACCAAAGAAGTGGAAGACCTCTACCACAAAAACCTTAAGACACTGAAGAAAGAGAGGACACTACAAAATGGAAATATTTCCTTTTCTCATGGACAAGCAGAATTAACATTGTGAAAATGGTTATATTACCAACAGTAATATATTACTGAGATTCAATAAAATCTCATTGATATTTTCACAGAATTAGAAAAAGCAACCTTAATCTGTATGGAAGCACAAAAAGCCCCAAATACATAAGTCAATACTTGGCATGAAAAGTAATGCTGTGGTATCTCAAGACCTGATCTGAAATTCTATCTTAGAGCTATGGTAACAAAAAGAGAATGGACTTGGCACAAGAACAAACCTGCAGACCAATGGGACAGAACACAACACCTGGAAATCAATTCACACAGTTACAGAGTTACTAGGAGAAAGGGTTTATTTCCATTTAGTTACAGTCTGTGGAAGAAAGACAATGAAGGAGCTTGGTCATACTAAGCACAGTGAGGAAGCACACAATGATGAATGCTGCTGCTCAGTCAGCTTGCTCCTCCTATGAAGTCCAGGACCCCAAGCCTCACCCTTAATTAACCTAAACAAGACAATCCCTCACAGACAAGCTCAGAGGCTAATCTACATCACTAATCACTCACAGGTGATTGTAGGTCTAATCAAGTTGACAATATAAACCATTTCAAGTCCACCCCTTGTCAACTTAACACCCAAACATGTCACACTGAAGTCATAACCTTTTATTCCTCATCTCCATAGGTTCATGGCCACCTCATAATACAAAGGACATTCAGTCCAACTTAAAAGGTCCTCACAGTCGTTAACAGTTCCGACACTTTGAAAATCTGAGTCTCTTCTGTGATGCAGGCAAACTCGTAACTGTGAACATCAACAAATGAGTTACAGAACCAGATGGCTCAGCAATGAAGAGCACTTCCTGTGCAAGCATGAGAACTGAGGAGGAAGTAAAATGCAAGAGTTCAAGATCTGGACCCACAAACAGCTGGCATGTCCATGCACATCTGCCAGAGCTCACACACACTCAGATAAGAATGGGCAGGATAGGGCCTACACCACACATCCTCTTCTGGCCTCCTCCTGAGTGCACACA
>PVHP010031758.1:0-10689 GCA_004024765.1 Zapus hudsonius | reverse complement strand
AGGGGTGCCATGTAGCATCCCCCCAATTTGGTACAGGGTGCTTACCCCGTACCTCCCCTCCTCAACCCCAGGCCTGGCCTGTGCCACCCCTCAGCCACCATGGAGCTACTGGTGCCATCGACCTCAGGCGAGGAGGTAGTCAAGGAGGGGATGCCCTGTTGGCACAGGAGCACCAGGTGGAGCAAGAGCTGGCTCATCACCCAGGAGGATATCACTGAAGACTCTCAAGAACAGGGAAAAAAGGATTTACAGAGTGGAATCTCTAGAATCTCAAACAAGACAACTTGAACTCAAAGCAAAAATACCATACTGACAGGAGTAAAACACCCTCCAATGCAAAGAAACCAGAAAAATCACTTCATAGATCAGTATTGCCAAAGTACTTACAAATATGCAAATGCCAGCAACTAAAGAAGTTGAAGAAGCATCTATAAGCAAACAGAAGAGGCATTCATGAAGGTGTTACAGTCCCGGATGGAGACTGCGGCACAGAGCTAATGACTGAACCAGACAGGAGATGTTCAGACAAAAATGGTGCCAGCTTTTCAGATTTCACGAAGAGGCAACTAGGTTTTGATAATGAAAGTGACGTTATTAGTGCACTGAATTACATGTTGCTGTATTTTTCAGAGGGAAATCTGGAGAATTTAGAATCAACAATGTTACCATTCAGTTAACTACTTTTTAAAATAATTTTATTTGTTTGAGAGAGAGAGTATGTATGCCAGGACCTCTTTCTGTTGCAAGTGAACTCCAGATACATACATCACTGTGTGTCTGGCTCTATAGGATACTAGGGAATAGAACCCAGGCCACCAGCCTTTGTAAGCAAGCACCTTTAACTGCTTAGCCATTTCCCCAACCCTAAACTGTTCTTGTCCAATGCAGAAAATGTAGATAGATTTTGTAAAAAAAAAAAAAAAAAAAGATACAAGTCCTCCTCTTAAACCTGCATTCAGCAACTCAGCTTGAAAAAATAAACTGAATAAGCTCTATTTTCTAGAAAGCTTGTTAGATACAGAAATTCAAGGGGAAAAAATGATGAATTTAAAAAGAAAGAAAGAAAGAAAGAAAGAAAGAAAGAAAGAAAGAAAGAAAGAAAGAAAGAAAGAAAGAAAGAAGCTGACATTCTTATGCAACAGTCCAGCCTTTTAGGTCCCAAATTTAAAGGACAGATTTTTGAAAAGGAATTGGAAGCTTCCCAAGGAGAGGCAAACAGCCTTGAACAGACTGAGAATGAGGAAAAAACTCCAGAGGAGGAACAGTCCTGGAAGCACCCAGGACAGGCACCTCGAGGAAGTGAGGGGAACGAGCCACCCGAGGAGAGCATTGCCAATGACAAATTGGTAGGTCTGAATACCTTGTCTCTGGCAATAATTGCAAACCTAGCATTTGGGCACGCAGTTTCTCATCTTTGAAAAGAAATTTTAAAGTGCCCCCAGAGGAGACTGACAATGAGGAAAAAGGCCCCAGTGGGCAGAGTCCCTGGGAACACCGGAAGCACACAGAGAAGGCACTTCAAGGAAACAGAGTGCCCGGCCATCTGAGCAGAGCAGTATCCAGAGCCCACCTCAGTTGGAGCTAGAGCTGGAGCAGAAGTCAGTGGGAAACTCTTTCCACACTTACTGACAACACAGGCGACAGTCTCTTCTTTCTCAGAATAGTACCAGATAGGCATGGATTAAATGACCATTGTAAAATCACAAATTCCCCTTCATGAGGGCCCTTTTCACCTCGAGACCTGAGTTATCAGGAAACCCCTCTTTTCTTTAATTACTGTTTTTTCAGAACAGTAACCTCAGAACCAAATTATAAAAGCTCATCTACTTGGAAGATGAAACAATAGGTCCATTTTGTAAGTTGTCAGGTATAAAATATGATAAAATGTATTTTCATATTGAAACTGCTTATTTTCAGCAGAATGCACCAGAAAGAAACTTTGAGATACTAGGTATGATACAGTGGGAACTTCAAAACAGCAAGAAGAGGCTGGAGAGATGGCTCAGTGGTTTAGGTTCTTGTCTGCAAACCCTAAGGACCCAGGTTCAATTCCCCAGTACCCATGTAAGTCAGAAGGACAGGTGGCGCAAGTGTCTGGAGTTTGTAATGGTTAGAAGCCCTGGCACAACCATTCTCTCTCGAATAAAAATAAATAAAACATGTACGCGTGCAGTGAAGCTAATTCAAATGTTCATTCAGCTTGTGCATATAATAATCCAAGTTCAACTTAAAGTCTGCCTAAAAACAGTACTTTAAGGCATGATGCCTTTCATTCAGAGAACTTAACTGAATCTAGAAAATTCTTGCAAAGTAGGGGAATGCAGTTTGGATTATTTAAAATGAAAGCATCAATTATGAAACAACATATACTTCTCTTGAATGTCCATTCTGTGGAAAAAATAGAGGAATGTATTCAAGATATGGAAACTCATGTGAAACAGCATGGGAATCTTTTAAACACTCAACTACAAAGCTGTGAGGACCACTCCATGACTGTCCTATGTATGGGCTCATCTGTACACATTACCATGTTCTCCAGGAACATGTTGACTTGAATTTAGAAGAAAGCAGCTTTTGACAAGACATGGACAGAGCCTAGTGTTCTCAGGCTTGAGAGTCAGTTCACCAGCTTCAACAAGAACACAGAAAAAGGAAACGTGGGCTTACCCTCTCACCTCCTTCATGGTGGGAGCTCTCTACTTCCTCCTCTTCCCTTCTCTTAATCTAATAAAATTTCTCTAAACCTTACCTTATGGTCTAGGGATTTTAATTCTTTAAATTCATAAGACAAGAATCTTTGTTGGGGCACTGGTGCATTTGGTGTACTGACAAGGAACTCCAAAGTTCCTGTTTCATATTGGTGTGATTGGCCAGGAAACTCAGAGGGTATCTTCTTCCCTCTTGGGAACTGATGGGTGTGTTGGCTTTAATCCCAAAACTTGAGAGGTAGAAATGACAGGATCTGGAGTTCAAAGCCAGCCTGCCATTAATTCCAGCACTCGGGAGGCAGAGGTAGGAAGATCACTGTGAGTTCAAGGTCACCCAGAGACTACATAGTGAATTCCATGTCAGCCTAGGCTAGAGTGAGACCCTACCTTGGAAAAAAAGAAAAGAAACTCTCTTAATCCCTGAGGCTACTCATGTCTTAACAGATGTCAAGATTCTATTCTGCTTTAGTTGCCTTTTAATAAAAAACCAGCTCCAGGTGTGTTAAATCCATTGGTAAGGACTATCTACAGTGCAGTTTTCAAGTTTTACCTGTGTTTACAAATCCATGCTTTTAAAATGTATTTCAGGGGCTGGAGAGATGGCTCAGCAGTTAGGCACTTGCCTGGAAAGCCTAATGACCTGCCCCAGTACCCTCATAAAACCAGATATACAAAGTGGTGCATGCATCTGGAGTGTCCATTCTCTGTATCTCTCTCTGCTTACATATAAAAATATATATAAAAAGGTAGAGGGTTATGAAACCATATATGTCAATAGTTTAAAAAATGTATTTCATAGTATTTTTAAAAAGAGGTCTCAAACCAACAGGTCATAAAGTCTAAAATTCAATTAACTGATGTGTTTTGCTCATGCTGTTTTCAAAATGTTTAATCAAGTTGGTGATAACTTGGGTTTTATAAAATAATCTAACTTCATTCATTGTAACTTCTGTTCTTAGGGAGACAAGGAAGTCTCCCCATCTTCTGGTGTGTTTTCTCAAGTTTTGAGAAACTCCATTATCAATTCCTAGGTCAAAGTGAGTTAACCTCAAGCTGTAATGCTAGAATGTTATCTAAAAACAATGTAATTTAGGGCTGGAGAGATTGCTCAGTGGTTAAGGCACTTGCATGAAAAGCCTAGGGACTCAAGTTGGATTCCCCAGTATCCATGTAAAGCCAGATGCACAAGGTGGCATATGCATCTGGAGTTCCTTTGCAGTGGCTGGAGGCCCTGGTACCCCCCCCCCATTCTCTGTCTCTCTTCTATCTCTCACTACTTGCAAATAAATAAAAAATAAAATTTTAAAACAATGTAATTTAAACATAAACTATTAGCTATCTGGTCAAAGCTTCACCTATTTTATAGTTACAGGTAGCAAAAATGATAAAACATAAAATTACCTTATGTTAATCAAAGTGTCTATAACATACATCAGATTAACTGCTATCCAAGATTAAGCCAAAAACATTTTTAGTTCAACAATGACCAGGCTCAACTCTATTGCTATGTGTGATGAAATAATTCTTGTGAAGATTTTACTTGTCTCATTTCTGTCTTTTCAAGTTCATTTCATCATAACTCTCAAGCCACATTCTCTGCTCCAGGATACAACCTCAAGCTCAAGTGATGTTCATCTGAGAAAAATGATCTCAAGCTATACAATGTTGTTTCCAACCTTCCCTAGGTAACTGGTAATGTTTTCAAACACAGATGCCAAGATTTTGTACAGTCTTTTCATCTTTTCCTGAAATACAATTTCTAGGTCAAATTAATTGGTTTAGATTTGATGATAAAAATATTGTTTTCAGGGCTGGTAACACGTTCTGCCTGTACTTACAGCTGTTATATATTTAAAGGATAAGACATGCGTGCTTTTTTCTATGCTTCAGATATGGCCTACACGGTTACAGGACAAACTAAACTTAGATGTTAGAATGACTTTAAGCTTTTGTGCCATTCTTTAACTACATCTGTTTCACTAATCAGATGTGCTATATATCCACACCCTTCAAGGTTGGTGTATCTTTCTGAATGTTTTAATAACCATAGGTAGAAGCCAATGCCAACCAAGGTCACTGGAATTAAAAGGGCCAATATTTTGGCCTCTGCTTCCAGGTCAAAAGGCCACAGGAGGTGATGAGACATGCCTAATGTGTTTTACACTGGCCCTCTGGTAAGTTGCCTGATTTCCTAATCAGGGAGAGCAAAGAGACCCAGAGACAAAAAAAAAAAAAAAAAAAAAAAAAAATTGGTATACAATCTGCAATAGGAGAGTCACGAAAGAGGAAAACTGGTCCTCCAGGCTTCCCAAAAGACAGAAGACCACTTGGTCAGCATGGCCCTGACTCATCCTAATAGATGATAGCAAGGCTGAAGTAGTCATAGAGAGCTCCTCCCAGGTCCCTTGAGTCTCTTGGAGAGCAATTATTGACATTCAAAAGTACATACATGATTTGATTTTGGCTACTTGCTTGATCTTAAACATTGAGAGAAATATATAACCAAAAAAAAATAAAATAAAGGGATGCCTCAAATATTATATAGATGGCCTATTAAGTCTACCAGAAATGAACAGAGACACAGCAAGAGCTTTCCAAAAGGGGAAACTTTAAAAATTCATGCTAAAAATGTTTAATTCTAAGTATTTCTGATAAGGATGTTTCTGTGGGTTACCAATGATAGGATGGTTAAGTCTCTGATGCTAGATTACACCAATGAACTTGCCTCTCTGTAGATTTATAATGGGATATATCAATTACATGTGGTTTCTCTTAATAGACCTATAAGGAAGATGGTTAAATTTTTCACATAGGGACACAGGCTTAATCTAAATTCAGCTTAAATTAGACACAAGTAAAATCCTGTCCTGTGTGCCATAGGTCATAAGCACAGGTATAATTCACATTCTCTGGGAAAAAGTCTAACCAAGTTAGACACAGGCAAGACTGTCACTTCATGATTCACAAATGGGTAAAATTCTCATTCATTTTAAAATTTCTAGGTAAAAACAAATAGGCAATCTCAAAATAGGACAAGGAATGCCAAAATGCTTACCTGTCTGCTCTGTCTTTTCCTCTTGTTCTTGCTTATATGGATGGGTAATATAAAACCTAACGGTGCATGCTGGTATAGGAAAAGTCTGGTTGTCACCTTTCCTGGGTTACATTTAGAGAGTACTTGGTGACATAAACAATAAAAGGGGAAACCAACAAAATTCTAACATATGTTGGTCCCCCTCTCTAGTAGTTCTAGCACCACAATAAGGGAAAACAATCATAGCTATCAGGATGGTTATTTCCAAATGTGGGATATATCTATATGAATAACTCTAACCAAAGGTCACTGAAGTAAAAAGGCTCCTTTATGCTGGGACAGTGAGGAGTCTCTTCTAACTTGTGCCAGAACATCACGATCCTCCATCCATCAGAATGATTTGCTGCTGAAAGGGTCCTGAGGCCACAAGTACATTGTGCAGCCCCTAATGGTACCCCGTGGCTCTGTGGTACTAACCTTTGGCCCTGGCTACCCCCCAGGATTGATTAGAAGGTGAACTCTGGGATTTTCTTGGACAAGGGCAACAAATAAAAACTTTGGAGTGCCCAGTCAATTTACCTGTATTGAAACACTGATGGACTGGAGCATTTTCACTGGTGTGATCATTTATTCTGTTGTTATTCCATCTATTGGCTCAGACAATGTCATGTGGCACATAGAAGCTCACTAAATATACCCATAAGGTTTTAAATGACACAGCTGAGGAAATCTCCCTTCTTAATTCTAAGGTTCAAATGATGAAAAGGCAATTATACAAAATTACAGGGCTTTAGACATTCTCACAATAGTCCAGGGTGAAATGTGTGCCATTATAAGGATGAAATTTTATATATATATATGTACATATATATATATCTTCTTAATAACTCTGCTAATGTCTCATCTGCTTTATAAAACCAACAAAAACAGATTCAGACCATGTCAGACACTACTATGCCATTAAGTGAACAGTTCTGGGAGTGGATCTCCGGTTTTCCATGGTGGAAAAAGATTATATCTATCATAAATAACTCTTACAGGTATTGGGCTAATTTTTGGACCCTGTATACTCAATCACTGTTTTATCTCTGCTTCTTACAGTTAGTTCATACTCAAATGGTCCTAAGACAATCTAACTCCATCTACCTGGATTCCTTCAATCACTCTCCAACGCCTAAAAGTGTACAAGAATGGGAACCCTAACGGCCTCCAGTGTGTGCCCACTTCCCCTTAACTCCCACATTTATTCTTTCTCCCCAACACTTTTCCAGAACTGTTTTCCTGCATTCACCAATGTACGTTCAGGGTTCCTTAGATGTCCCACTGGAGAAGTTTCCCAACTGCCACACCCAAGGACTCCACTCAGTTTGAAGAAGCCAGATTGGTCTCTGCCCCAATTCCCTAACAGCAATTAAGGTTACTTCTTCAGAGGAGGGATTGAGGCAGTTTAGGGTGACTGGGCCCCAAAAGTAAAAGCAGGAATGTCCTTAGCTTGCCCTTGCAGCCTCCATTTTGCTAGAGATCAGAGAAGAATCTGGCTTCTCCTTCTCTCTTGCCTAAAGGAGTTCCCTAGATCTGTTTTTCCATCAACAACCTGACCCCTTCCCTGGGAAGGAGAATTCCCACAAGGTTTAAATCAGATCCTGACATATGGTTGGTTAAGCTAAGCCCAAAACTTGGTGTCATGGCTGGTTAGCTCAGCCCACATTCAGAATCTATAAATGACCCCAATTTGAGTCACAGGGAGGGCGCTACTCTCTCTCACCTCCCTCGTGGTTGGAACTCTCTGTACTTCCTCTTCATTTCTTTTCTTAATCTAATAAAGGATATAAACACCAGCAACTATGACACATGAAGATAGAAGTTAAGAAAGAATGTAACTGTCTGAATTTCATAAAAGGAAAGCTGACACGCTGGACTCACTAGCTACTGGTATTGATGATGGAAAAACAAAATCTTCTGGAATTACTGAAGCCCTTCATAGGAATTATCACAATACGACCATAGACACCAGAGGTGTGTGTGTGTAGGTGTGTGTGTGTGTGTGTGTGTGTGTGTGTGTGTGTGTGTGTGTGTCTACAGTGGTGGGTCACTTTCATTCATCCTTAGAGGACAAAGATTGGGATTGGTGGTTATAAAAATGTCTAAACACTGCTCTCATTATTGCAAATGTGTATGATGACAGCTTGAAATGTACATCAGTTTCTTGCATTCCAAAAATTCAGTTTATGATTGAAGCTGCCATGGAAGGATGGTTTTGATCCTCAGGGGGTCTCTCAACTTAATAGCAAGTTATAAGGAACAAAGGCTTAACTTGGAACATGTGAAATACATATACTGCTGACTTCACTAAGGGTAAAATAGTGATTTCACAAGTACACACCCTTGCTTATTGGAATTCATATTTAACTATTATTCTTCAGAGAGGGAAGGGAATCCAAAGTTTGTTTGTACATCTAAACTTCCTGTCTATCTCCAGCATCAGGGTCATAGTTGAACAACGGTCAGAACTGAACAGAAAAAAAAAAACCTAAACATTATGTTTAATCCATATGTCTTTTCAAGAAATGCATAAACTACTAAAACAAGACATAAAAGCTAGTGGTCTCAAGCAACTTGGGAAATCTTTGGGAAATTTAAAACATAAGCAATACCAGATAATGACAGTAGAGGGTGGACTTTTACCAGAGGAGAAAGTTGCCAGGACACACCCTTCTCAAGTCTTTACCATGGAGAAGATTCCTTGAAGAATCAAGTATTTCAAAGTTTTTGAAACTATACTTTGTTTTCAGATACTTACCTCTATTTAAAATTATTTTTATTTATTTGCAAGTGAAGGAGAGGGAAGGAATGGGTATGTCAAGGCCTCTTGCATGTTCCACTTTGCGCATCTGGCCATTAGGCTTTGCAGGAAAGTGTCTTAGCCACTGAGCCATCTCTCCAGCCCCAAGATCCTAAACCTCTTAAACAAAGAGAGAATACATTAATTAAAAGATCTTATGAGCTGGGCGTGGTGGCGCACGTTTTTAATCCCAGCACTCAGGAGGCAGAGGTAGGAGGATCACCATGAGTTCAAGGCCACCCTGAGACTACATAGTGAATTCCAGGTCAGCCTGGGCTAGAATGAGAACCTACCTCGAAAAAAAAAAAAAAAGAACTTATGAATTGGGCTGGAGAGATGGCTCAACAATTAAGTCACTTGTCTGCAAAACCTAGTGAACTGGGTTCAATTACCCAGTACCCACACAAAGTTAGATGCACAAAGTAGCACATGCATCTGGAGTTCATTTGCAGTGGCTAGAGGCCCTGATGTGCCCATTCTCTCTGTCTGCCTCTCTTCTATCTCTCTACTTACAAATAAATAAATAACAATATTAAAAAAATAAAAGCCAGGTTTTGTGACTCACAACTATAATCATCACACTCAAAAGGCTTCAGGTAGGAGGATTGCCATGAGTTCAAGGCCACCCTGAGACTACATAGTGAATTCCAGGTCAGCCTGAACTAGAGCAAGACCCTACCTCGGAAAAAAAAAAAATCAGGCCCTGGGGAGATGCCTCAGTGAATAAAGTGCTTGCAGCTCGAGGCAGAGTTTGCATCGCTAGCCCCTATGTAAAAGCTCAAAGCCTTGGTGGGCTTCTGTAATCCTAGCACGCTGACAGCAAGATGGAAGGTAAAGACAGGAGAATTACACAGTAGTTCAGAAACCACCTAGCAGTAAACAAACAGAATGAGAATGAGAAGCCCTGTTTCAAAACAAAATCAAAAGCAAAGACCAACATGTAAAAGTGTCCTCTGACCTCATGTGCTCTGTGGCACGTGTGCCCACACTCACACACAAAACGTTTTTTTGTTTTGGTTTTGATTTTGGGTTTTTCAAGGTAGGGTCTCGTGCTAGCCCAGACTGACCTGGAATTCACTATGTAGTCTCAGGGTGGACTTGAACTCACAGCTATACTCCTACCTCTGCCTCCTAAATGCTGGGATTAAAGGCTTGCGCCACCACGCCCAGCAAAATGTATTTTTTCAATTCAAAAAAAAAATCATCCCATCAATAAACGAGCTAATGAACTGAATAGACAGTTCTCAGAAGAAGAAATACAATGGCCAATAAATAACTGAAAACGTGTTCAACATTCTTCGCCATTAGAGAAATACAAATTAAAACTGCTTTGATTGAGGCCACCCTGAAACTACATAGTGAATTCCAGGTCAGCCTGAGCTAGAGCAAGACCCTACATAGAATAAAAACAAAATGAAAACAAACAAACAAAAAACCTGCTTTAGGATTCCCTCTCACCCCAGTCAGGATGGCGATCATCAAGAAAAGAGATGACATGGGGCTGGAGAGATGGCTCAGCCATGAAGGTGTTTGCCTGCAATGTCTAAAGACCCAAGGTTCAATTCCCCAGTACCCACATAAAGCCAGATGCATCTGGAGTTTGCACTCCCATTAATTTTCTCTCTGTCTCTGTCTCTATCTCTGTCTCTCTCTCTCTCTCTCTCCTTGCAACTAAATAAAACTTTTTTAAAAAAGAGAGAGAGAGATGATAACAAATACAGGCAAGAGAAGCAGAAGCACTAATTCTGTGCTGGTGAGTATAAACCTGCACAACCACTACAGAAATGAGTATGGAGGCTCAGTGGTTAAGAGCACTTAAGCATGGGGGCTGGGGAGAGCCTAAGTCCCCAAATTCCACATAAACATCTGGGTATTGACAAGCAGTCTCACCCTAGCCTAGAGGGCAGAAACTGGATAATCATTGGGGATCACAGACCAGAAAAAAAGACCAATAACAGAGCACCTCTGGGTTAAAGGAAAGATCCTATCTCAAGTAAACATGCAGAAAGGCAAGAGAGAAGGGTACCCCGAGTCCTCCTCTGGCCTAATGTGTGTGTCTCTCTCATACAAACACACACACACACACACACACACACACACACACA
>PVHP010031757.1:0-20746 GCA_004024765.1 Zapus hudsonius | reverse complement strand
CCATCCTACACTGCTTTCCTTGGAAAGGATGTTTGTTTCTAGCTAACATGACTTCCTGAATCCCCTGAGCCTCCTTTCTCTCTTCAATTCAGAGGAAATCTGCTACACAACACTCAATATTACTGTGGATTGCTAACAGGTCAAATTGAAAACAAAACCTAACCCTCACACTTACCATCTCCTCACAGCATTTTCTGTATGTTTCCATGACAGCACTGTATATGTTACCATAATCTAGGTCATGATGATGTAACGGGACATAGTCAAGAAGACTCAAAAATTGAACACACAACATATTCATATTTGGCCGTCGGGTCATTTTACACGTATTTCTGTCACTTGAGCCTTACACAGTTCTAGGCACTCAATAGATCATTGCAGAATAAAGAAATGGGATGGTCAGGTATGCTACAAAATTCAGTGTTCTTAAGAGCAAATACTAAAATGAGATTCCTAGATGTAATGTTACACATTTGTTTGTCATTTTGGAGAAATATCTCTGAAGCGGGAAAGTCAAGGTGAAGAGATGAAGAAAAACCATGGGGACAGTCTTTCCCAAAGTTTGAAATGACCAAGAAGATATTTCAGCTGTTTAAGAAACTTGTTCTAGGGTTGGAGATATGGCTCAGCGGTTAAGGCACTTGTCTCCAGTGCCTGAGGTCCTTGGTTCAGTTCCACAGGACCCACATAAGCCAGATCCACAAGGTGGTAACCTTGGTGTTCTCTCTCTCTCTCTCTCTCTCTCTCTCTCTCTCTCTCTCTCTCTCTCTCTCTCATCATCATCATCATCATCATCATCTATCCCCTGTATCTCTCTGCTTGAAAATGAATTTTTTAAAAAAAGAAACTTGTTCTAGCTGGACATGGTGGTGGACACCTTTGATCCCAGCACTGGAGAGGCAGAGGTAGGGGGATTGCTGTGAGTTCCAGACCAGCCTGGGATTACAGAGTGAGTTCCAGATTAGCCTGGGCTACAGTGAGATTCTATTTCAAAACAAATAAAACAAAACAAAAACAAACAAGAAAGTTGTTCTCTATGGACAACAAAGTGCAAGAGATCTGGTGGGAACAGACAGAGGATAGTGAAGTTTTCTGAGAAGATGAAGATTAGGGGGTCCCAGAAGGAAGGGGCATCACTTGATAGGCAAGTGGGCACTGGAGCTGTGATCCATTTGAGAAAAAGATAGGAATTAGGGTGGTTATAAATAACGCCGTGACTGCTGATGAAAGAGGGAAATTTGAACATATGCCTGCCTAATGGTCTTTATTTCATCCAAGAACAGACCAGATAATATTCCGAGAGAAAGAGAGGGCCTGCCAGATACTATGAAAAGCAGAAACGTTCGGGTACCAGGAGAGTGAATGGGCACGTTGGAAAGGGGTGCCTAACCTGGGTTTTAAATTCCAAATGCAAAAGTAATAATGTTTATTTTCAGTTATTGAAATGACCCAGGTAAATCAGGTAGGGTGTCCTTACCTGGGCACACCACCTGGCTACACACCCATCCTTGGAAACATATATACAGGACACCTTTGACCAAGTGCACAAAAAATAAAGCAATGAAAATAAAGAATTGGAAATCCGCTAAAACTGTGGTGAAATATTATGTCTTAAATGGTAGGAACAAAAATGCAATGTGAGGGCTAGAGAGATAGCTAAGCAGTTAAGCTCCTTGCCTGCAAAACCTAACAGCCTGTGTTGGAGTCCTTAGTACCCAGGTAAAGCCAGAAGCATGAAGTGGTGCATGCATCTGGAGTAGGTTTGCAGTGGCTGGAGGCCCTGGTGCACCCATTCTCTCTCTGTCTGTTTCTCTGCTTACAAATAAATAATAAATAAACACAATGTGAGGTGGAGTGATTTATCTCAGTCTCCTTCTGAAAACTACTTTCACTGGTTAACACTAGAAGAAGGCTGAGTTGATTTAATTTATGGCAATCATGCACAAATTTTAGTATATGATCTACAAGTTTTGCTGCTTCTTTTTTTCTTTTTTGTCTTACAAGGTGAATGTCTCCTTTAAAATGTACTTGTAAACCAGGCATGGTGGCGCATGATTTTAATCCCAGCACTCAGGAAGCAGAGGTAGGAGGATCAAGACTACATAGTAAATTCCAAGTCAGCTTAGGCTAGAGGGAGACCCTTCCTGGAAGAAAAGAGAGTATTTGTAAAACAATAAATTTAAAAAGTTTGTGAGCTTTACTCAGCAGTCAAATGAAGACATTTTTGGATATCCTCAGATACTTTGCAACAGGACTGATTATGGTTCCAGCACCCAGTAGGTCCACAAAAAAGAAATGTAGATATAGACAATAGGACTTCAGAAAAAGAAGTGAGTGTGTTCATGTATGTGTGTGCTATCTGTGCATGTGACATGTTTATGAGCTGTACATGTCAAGGTCAGAGGACAACCCTGGGTGCTGGTCTGTTCTGTCCACCTTGTTTGATTCAGGGTTTCTCTATCTCTTGTTTTGCCACTGGAGATGCCAGACTCCCCAGCCTTGGAGCTTTAGGATTCCCATAATTCTCTCTTCCATTGCCATGGGTACACTGGGGGTGCAGGCATATGTCTCTCTTTGCATTTAGCTTTCTCAGAGCAAGGACCTTTAAGTCCTGAACTATCTCCCCAAACTAACAGCAAGACATTTTAATTTTTAAAAATATTTTGTTTATTTGAGAGAGAAAAGGGAGAGAAAGAGAAAGAACAGAGACACAGAGAGATAATGGGCACACCAGGACCTCTAGCCACTGCAAACGAACTCCAGACTCATGCCAACAGGGCATTTTAAGCACCACCTCCATGCAGACAATAACCAACATTAATAAAAAAGTACCTATGTTGTAGGCCTTAGAGTCCTTCAAGTATATACCCATAAATGATATAGTTGGGTCATATGATGGTTCTGTCACTTGTGTGAGGAAACTTTATATTGATTTCCATAGTGACTGAACATCCCTATCAGAAGTGTTTAAGGGCTCTCTTTTCCCCACCACCTTCCCAGCATTTGTTGTATATTTTCTTAAGAGTAGCCACTTATTAAACTTGAGCAGAAAGTGGGGGAGAAAAGCTGCGCTCCACATGGGTGACACTGGGGTCATTCCCTGTGACCTTAACGCCCAGCCAGACCACTTGTGGTTTAACCATATCTTCCTCTTTGGGGAAATACCTGGTGTTAACTTGCAAACAGTTGAATTTTTACAATTTGTTTCATTTTCTGAAATATTTCGACAACTAATAAACCATGACTAAATAAACCATGGCTGGGTTATTTTAAGAGCATGGTTTCTTTAAAATATATGCCTGGCATCTTAATCTTTTCAGACCAAGCTTCTTTTATGACTTTCCAGAGAACTCTGCCAAGGCTCAGGAAGCTGGCCTCTCAGTGACTTGTAAACTCACTCATGATTCTCCTGTACCCACAGGCATGTTTCATGGAAGAAGTTCCATGATTCTCACTCCAAACGCAGTGAATGTCAATGTCATGGTGCTTGGTGGGTCTTAAAGGACCCACTTCACTCTGTTCTCCACACACATGATGGCATTCAACCAAATTTCAATAATTGATTACATCACCATTGATTAGACTCCATTTACTGGCACAGAATGAGCCAGATTCCAAGATTCCAAGCCTCTATGTGTTAGTGAAATAGCAATAACCTAAAGTCTTAAAAATTCTTTCAAAATAGAACATTGAAATACCACTGCCTGTGCTTGCTCTGTCCCCACAGGGGCACAAAGATACCCAGGGTGTTGGCACACTGTCTCGCGCTGTGTCCCTCTGCTCACTTCGCATTTTAACAGTTAGGGATACAGAAACTCTAATGTCTTGACTCTCCTTTAGGGAAATTCATGAAATAGAAATGCATACCTGTGGTCCTAAGGGACACTGTTAATCAGGGTGAGCACTCAGTTGGCACACTGCTGTTTCTTTCAGTTAGGAAAATCAAGAGGTTGCTAATACGATTCAGTTATGCTGTCTCTTAAGAGATCCCTCATCATCATAACCTCAAAACATTCATCATTCCACTTATGATCATGTCACTGTCTTCATTTGGAAATTAAGTATGATGTAAGGAGATACAGTTTGATGTCAAGTTGACAAGGCGTGGATTTGTGATGACTAAATTTTGTTGTCAACTTGACCTGTTTAGTAATCCACGGTCATTTTGGGTGGGTCTCTAAGGTTGCTTATAGGAAGGATTAACTAAAGGAGGAGGTTCATATTCCAGAGTGATCCCTTCCTCCAGAGTGGGTGACCCTCTCAGTAGGTGACAGGATGTAAGGAAGCTCAAGGGGAAGGAAACTTCTTCTCTTCTTCCCCCCCCCACACCTGTTTTTGCTGGTGTATGTGTGTGTGTGTGTGTGTGTGTGTGTGTGTGTATAGTGTTGGTGATGGGTTTCTCTTTCTGTTTGGACCTCTTTCACCATTATGGAACTTCCCCTAGATCTATAATTTCAATAAAACCTTCCTCCCATAACTAACTGTGCCTGGTTTAGAGATCCATCCTAGCCGCGTGTGGCTAATTACAACAGTTATGCAGTCTCTTTAGAGATCACTCACCATCCTTACCTTAAATCTGTCATCATTCCAACACACCAAGTGTTGATGACAAGATACTGTATTTGATTTATGAGGATAAAAACAACCTTTCCCTGCTCAAAGCAAATCCCATTGACATTGCATCATAAACTCATTAGGCAAAGTAGCTAAACTGCCCAGTTTTCAAGTCTTCAAGATGAGGTAAACAAATTCATTGAATGACACAGAATTTTCAAACACAGCTAATGGACATGGTGATTCATTGTTCTCACGTAGGAAGACCAAATGGGAAGCCAGCAACTGAGAGAAAAAAGACGCAGAGCTCAGAAACTTCCCAACTTGGGCATAGAAAGGGAGAGATCCGCTGTCATCAGAATATAACAGACAGCATTAATTTATATGAAGAGGTCTTTCAGAGCACCTAATGAGCCTAATCAACTTAGAAACTTATTAATGGGCCTGACAATTTTCCTTAAGGACCACATCAAGGTATATAAAATAACTGTTAAAGTCACTCCTGCATTTGCATAAATTTAGTCTAACCTCACCTCTGATACGAGTGTGGTTAGAAAGCCTGTCTCAGAGGACATGTCATTTCCACATCCTTAAGTCTGTCTCTTATTTTCTGTGCTCACCTCCACTCCACTCCCAGGGGGTTACTGACCCCAGCCATCTTTGGTTGAGCAAAGTGGAAGTTGTCTCCCTGAGAATATCGAGAGGGAAGAATAAGTATACTTGACCAACAAAGAGAATACCAGGTTTCAGCCAGGTGTGGGTAGTTCACAATCCAATTTTGTTACCCTCAAGTTACTTGACATTGGACTTACATGACTCTTCCTTGTTTATATCCTTATTTTTAAAAAAGTGGCCATGCATGGTGGTGCACACCTTTAATCCCAGCACTCAGAAAGCCACCCAGAGTAGGAAACAGGACATTTCAATACCTTAGCCCTTTCTCAGTAGCACCTACAAGGAGTACTCACAAGTGAGCTCTGCATTAATCCTGACATGACATGACCAGTCCCATTCGGGGGCGATGCAGTTTTCAGTGCTCAGCATTAAGTTTATGACATGAACACTGGTACTGTCTGTAACTGCTTTGTGAAGTTTTCCACTTTGCTTATTCATTCATTCAGTATTTCAGAGGTTGTCTTTTTTAATTTAGAGACATTTCACAAGGTTTCCAAGAATTCTAAAACCCTATAAAGAATAGGTAATATTGGGGGCTGTCGAGATGGCTTAACAGTATAAAGTGCTTGTTTTCAAAAGTAACCCATTCCAGAGGTTCTACTTCTGAAACTCTTGCATGGTCCATACTTGCCCAGATGTTCTCACGTTCTTGCATGGTCCATGTCCCTCCCAGATGTTCTACTTCTAAAGATCTTACACGGTCCATGCACCTCCCAGATGTTCTAATTCTAAAGATCTTACATGGCCCATGTCCCTCCCAGATGATCAAAAGCTGGCTATAATATAAATCTATATGAAAGGACTCTCTCTCTCTTTCTCTCTCTCGCAAAAAAATTAAATGATTGACTAAGTGGTGACGATACTGAGTGACCTAAGTGTCCCTGCTCCACTCGGGGACTATGTCAGTTATTCTCGTATGTTCATGGGATACTCTCTCAAATCCATCCCCAATCTAAGCTAAATACTAAATGGGTTGATCAATTATGTGAATGTGATTTTAAAGAACACTTTTACCAAAAGAATTTGACTCACCTGTGCCTACTGAGGTCCCTAAACTTCCTTTCAACGCATTTTCTTTTAAGGATGGATTTAGCCCAAAAGGGAATTTCTCAGCCAGATTGGGCTGCTGTGACAGTTGTGACAGGCAAGGGTGATGAAAACACCTAACAGTTCCTTGTCACAGTTCTAAGCCTGAAAGGTCAAGGCTGGGGAGATTGGGGGACTGCTGTGGGCTCTCTTCTGGGCATGAGGACCGCCACCTTGGTACTGTGATTCCTCAGAGCAGCAGAAGACAGGACTCTGGTCTCTTCAATATTTTCAAGTCACAAACTCCATGACAGGATCTCCACCTTCACAACCTCACCTACCTCTGCTGCCTCCAGGTACTATGGGATTAAGGGTTAGGATTTTGAAGTGTGATTTTTCAGGGAGATACAAACCATCTATCTATAGCAAGGAGCTATCTATCATCACCAATTTTATCAGGCCCTAGAAGATAGTTCATTTTTAATGTACTTGAATTTTTTAAATGATCCCCAGCGTGTTATTTATTTAAAATATAAATCAGACTTGTAAATGTTGAGCATGCATTTCTTGTAATCTTCCCAAGTGCTTATTGAAGTATCTGCTCGAATTTTCAACCTGAAGACTTTATTTTATTCAAGTTCTTATTTGAGGATCTTGTCAGAAAAGCAAGTGTCATCTACTTTGAGCTCCAAACCCTTGAAATACTCAAAAATTACACATTCCTTTCAAATATTGTCTTTTTTTTCTCCAACCAGTGATGTCAAAGTGACTCATGTGTACAGAGTTTAAATCGTATTCCAAAGATCTGGTTATTAAAATCACCAGATAATATTAGTAAAACGTTACACTTGATGTTATCCAAAAGGCAATTGAACTGCTAATCCTATTGTAGTAATAAATGTAACATAAGCATCTTTTAAACACAGTAAAGAATGCAACTGTGTGGGGAAGTTAACTGTTTATAAGACTCTGGCTTTCATAAAATGTTTTGCAAATTAACAGTTAATTAAGAATTTTACTACTGGTGTAAGGTTAAATATGTTTAACTACTATAACAAATCTACTGTGTTTTGCCAAAAAAAACAAAACCTCTAGGAGAGTTATCACTATATTTTTAACTCTGTGCCTTTGTTAGATGTTTAAATAGTCATAACTACATGAACTAGATGAAACATTATTTTAAGACCTTTAGTTATATTGATCAAAGGTAAGAAATGTGTTTTATGCAATGCTGAGATACTATTAGCAACAGAATATAACCCTCAACAAAACAAAAACAGCAACTATACCATTAGTTCAATAAGACAGAGAAATATTTCATTTTAAAACAATAATATAGCAGGTAATATCACAATACATAGCAACATATCTTTAATTTCTCAAAGATTCCCTATTTCCCAAAGCTGTTCATATATGGGAATATTAATAACATTAGTGTACCAATATTTTGGTGCAATTTTTATTTGATAATTCTTTCATGTGCAGGAAAATCAAATACGTGACTTAAGATATATCACTACCTTAAGAAAAGAATAATTGCAAGTTGGGAAGATGGAAAATGTACCTTTTTTGATGTTCTGCTCCTAGCTTTCAAAACCTCAAAACCTTCAGAGAGGCACTAACATAGCTTACCGAAAGACCTTATGAGTCATGAATTTATGCCATTGGAAATTACAAGAAAATAGCAGGTGACATGGTCCCTCATAGCTGCCTACACTTTGCAATGACAAATGAATACTTTTAATTAAATTTCAAATAAAATCCACCCTCTGTAGGAATGAGTGGTCTACTTGGTATCATATTGATAAAAGACTGTTTTGCTGAGCTGTAATAATTTTTCATTATTGAACTTTTGATGCTCCCGGTAAACAGCAAGTCATGGCAGGGCGAGTAATTGTTTGAAAAATAATCTTGAAAAATAGTTTATTTTTTAAGAAAAGAGGCTATTTTAAAACAAGCTGCTCATACCTCTTAATAGAAATTCAACACCCTATCAGCCTTGAGTTTTAATTATAAACTGGCTAAAATAGGAGTGCCCATGTGGACCTCAGGAAAACTCCAGCTCTGGATATGTGATGTTATAAATCACACTGTGAAGATAAGGGCTGGAGTACAGCATTATCGATTTGCAATAAGGGAGACTCCAGGAGTGCCATCGAAGGGAACACCAGAACTCAGCACTGGGCCCTTGCAGGAGATGGCAGGCTGAATTACAGAAGTGCTGGACACGATCGTTACTGGACTTCAAGTCTCTGTTATATTAAATATTGGAAGTGATTATGTATGAGTCAATCCATGATATTGCCATTACTATCCTACTATTTCATGATATTTAGACAGACAATCTTCTTTTTTCTTTTTCTTTATATATGTAATTGACTTTGGAATATAGGGTTCCAAAACACTAGCTCTGGAACTTTTTCCATTTTTAACAACTCTAAAACTCCACCTTCTTAGCGACAAATGGAGCTGGTAAGCTGAGACTTTGAAGAGAAGTAAGACTTAAAGGAACCTTCTTAGGGCTGCTGTGAATTTAACCATGTTCTGTGACGCTTGCTGGGTAGTGAAGGAGACACAATGTGCGCTGTTGTGATTTTTAAGTGACTCTGTCCTTCGGTCACTGTGTCATAAAGTAAAAGCCATCAGAAGTCCTAGTTTGGGACTTAAGTGCCTGTCTCTTAACACACGGCATCTGACACCTCATTTACCTCAATCTGAAATAGTACATTAACTCAAGATGCTCACTCATTCCTCTAGACTAGATTTTAGCTCCTGAAGAGCCTGCCTAAGTTAATTTCTGAGGAACATCTGGAAAGAAATGTAAAGAAATGGCAGCAAACCCGGACACGCTGTGCTGCCTGTATGTGATTTGAAATGACCTACATTTGCCTTTCATGCTTAGGAGGACGACCACAGTGGGACTGAACCACCCAGTATAGGCCAATGGGGGACTTACGAAAACCAGAGAAAATGAGCTTGTCAGTGGTGTTCAAAATGCATGATGACCCAGAGCTGGGGGGAGGCGGATGTCAAAGTTGTGTTAGCATATCAAGCAGCAAATAAGCCTGGGATGTGATGGACCCCATTACATCCCCAGATGGCACAGCAGGGACACCTCAGGACAGTGCTGGCTATGGGGAAAATAGTGACACACGCAGCGCCTCTGTTCTTGTCTCCCCCCCCCCATGTGTCCCAGGTTCCAACATCTGGAGACATTCAAAAGTCCAGGAACTTCACCATGTGTGAAATCACAAACCAACTACTCAGACTGAAACAGACATAAACACAGCTTCCAGAAACACGTGTTGAAAACAAGGCTGAATTTCAATCTAGGGAGGTACCCACTGAGCCTTTCACATGAAGGGGCAGGATTTTACAGGCTGCAGGGCCCCTCTGATCCCCAACACACACCTATGATCAAACTTCCAAGGTGCAAGCGGTCAATGGGTGTGCAGAGCCACTTAGTCACCTGTCTGCCAAGACTCCGGATGGCCAGGAAGACTGTGATTGGAAGGAAATGGCTCACCTGCGGCCTCCCAAATCAATACTAGGTCTCAAAGTGACAGTGACCCTTCCAGATGGAATCTTCTGAACTCAATACCTTCTCACCTGCCTTCCAAAACTGTACATCTTGAAGAGACTGCTTGTTCTTGAAAAAGAAGTCATGCAAAGGGACAAGCCTGTGTCTGCTTATCCCACCAACTTCGCTAGGGTTCCTAAGAGCGCACCCTGCAAGCATCCCATGGGTCGTCCAGCCTCCATGGTGACCAGAGCCAACCTGTCCCTGGATCCCTGGCAAGGTGTGGTTACCCTCTCATTGGTCCCTATGCAGCTCACAACCTGGGACAGGAGCCCAGGACCCGAGCGAGCAAGCGAGCGAGCGAGCTAGGGGCGCGCCTGGGGTGCGCTCTGGAGAGGTGGTGGACCTGGCGATCTGGTACCCGCGCTGGGCATCCCGCGCTGGGTACCCAGCATCCAGGCCCCGCGACAGCGCCCCTGCCCGATCCCTGAGCCCCGATCTCCGATCCGAGCTGCTCTTCCCCAGCTTAACTTACCGCCACCACCGGCCTGAGCTTTCGCTGTCCCGGGGAGCTTTTCTTGCCGTCCTCCCGCCGCGTTCTTCATCCTCCTGCTGGCGGCCACGCGGCGCCCTGGCCCGGGCATCGGGGACGAGCCACCCCCGGGGTCGAGCAAGCGGAGAAGGGACCCGGGCGCCTGCTGGAGGTGGTGGCCAGGGCGCTCAGCCTCCCTCGGTCCTCCCCAGGGGCGCACGGGGAGCGGATCTGCAAGCCGGTGGAGCGCGGGGCGGGCCTGGGCGCGCACAACTCCTCTGCCCAGCAAGTCGATCCAGATCCGGAGCGTGATGGACGGGCGCACCTCGGCAGTGTGGGGAAGGAGCGAGCGCCAGAGATGCTGCTGGGCTCTGCAAGCTCGCTGGGGAAGAGGGCTTTTCCTTGGGGCCCAGGTCCTTTAGCCTCTTGTCTTGGGTGCAGCCTCTCTCTCTCTCTCTCTCTCTCTCTCTCTCTCTCTCTCTCTCTCTCTCTCTCTCTCTCTCTCTCTCTCACACACCCCTCACTTCCTACAGCCTCAAAAACCTCTCACAGTGATGAAGAGATTGGGTGAAGCAATTCCCTGATCCACCTCACCCCTCACATCTTCCTTCTCTTACCTGGTCCCCTCCCCTCTCCTCTCCTCCCTCTCTCCTGACCTTCCAGGATTGACAGGTGTCTGCCTTAAACTTGTCTCCAGGGTCATTTTGGGATCTGATTAAAGTTCAGGTTGGATCCCAAGTTTCTGAGGACTGGGGATGCCTGAGGGTCTGTATTTGTAATGGTTTGTCAGAGTCTATCCAAAAACCACATTTCGGGTTAAACAGACTCTCTCTTTCTCTCTCTCTCTCTCTCTCTCTCTCTCTCTCTCTCTCTCTCTCTCTCTCTCTCTCATACACACAAACAAACACACTCACACAGAAGCAAAAAAGAATAAACTTGTTCCTAATATTAGTTGAGCTGCTTTGACGATAATCTGAAATGACAAGGTGACGAAACGTATTTTTCTTTATGGGGCTTCAGGGTGCTGTGGAAGCCAAAAGACTTAAAAGATGAGCACAGTGTCATAGGCCAAGCACTCGCAAGGTTCTCGTTATTGATATAATAACTCCTGATATAACCATTAGGGATACTGACGCTGATGAATGCATAGAGGTATTGGGACTCCTCCTCTCTATATGTTCCCAAGAGAACAATGACCACCCCACAAAGAGTCGTTTAGAAAGAAAGTGGAAGTAACCAAGTCTAAGGAGCAGTCTTACTCCAAGTGAGTGTTTGACTTTTTAAGGTCTGTGTATTCAGGTGTACTCAAGTGTGTATTCAGCCATCATGTCGCTTATCCAGAGGGCTGAGAGAGTGGTTCAGTGAGCAAGAGCACTTGCTAGGCAAGTCGGAGAACCTGACTTTGATTCCTGGCACCCATGTTAAGTTGCATACCTGTAACCTCCGTGCTGAGAAGGGTAGAGGCAGACCAGTCACTGCGGTTCCCTGGCCAGCCAGTCTAACCACAGAATATCAGCTCCAGTTTGAGTGACAGACTCTCAAGGACATGCTACGTTCTGCACATGTGTGCCTATGTTATGCAAACAGACAGAAAGATGCCAGGGAGCTCAAAGAAGTAATGATAGTCAACCCTCTCTGAGACACTTGGTTTGTTTTGTTTTTGAAGGTAGGGTCTCACTCTAGCCCAGGCTGACCTGGAATTCATTCTGTAATCCCAACCTGGCCTCAAACTCACAGTGATCCTCCTACCTCTGTCTCCTGAGTGTTGGGATTAAAGGTGTGCAGCACCAAGTCCGGCAAGACAAATTTTAAAATATATTTTTATTTATTGATTTGCAAGCAGAAAGAGATAGAGAGGAGACAGAGAGAAAGGGTGCAACTCCAGCCTCTGCAAACAAACTCCAGATGCATGTGCCACTTTGTGCATTTATATGGGTACTTAGGAATCGAACCTGGGTCATTAAGCTTTGCAGGCAAGTGCCTTAACCACTGAGCCATCACTCCAGCCAATGATATGCATTTTGTCTGCTATGACCATCAGGGTACATCCTCCTTGCCCCCCTCGGCCCCCTGCTTTCTTCTGGATTAACTCTCATGCAGCCGCTGCTCAGTAACAATTTATCATGGTGAAGGCCTTTGCCAGGATGGACTAAATCTGGCTTTGCCCATACACTGAAGAGAATTTTGACAGTATGCCATGTTGGGTGGTACACTAACGCAAAGCTCCAAAAGCATGAGGCCTGCAAAGCATCATGTTTGTTAGGACGAGGTAAAAAGGATGGGGGTCATATCTGGCCAGAATAGATAGAATATGAAGGAAGGTGAAACTAGTGGAGAGACTGTCATCAGCCAATTCAAGTGAGCTGAAATGTCCCGGACCTCCAGCATGTGTTGAGCAGGGCGCCCCCAACCAACATTTGCCATATATCAGGAAAATGAGACAGAACAAGTCACTGAAGTGACCTGGAACCAGGGAAAAAAAAGATTTAGGAGGTAGTAAAATTCCCAATTAAAGGCTCCTAAAGATAGGAACAATAACAGTTGTGGGATATTTAAAAAGAAATATCACTGAAAAGAAAGTATGTAGCAACTACTGAAAGAGAGGGGTCTGTACAAGGAATCTTGAAGACTTTGGGACTGGAGAGCTAGATAAACGGTGATGTCATTAAGGATTTTGAGAAGTTAGGAAAGGAACTTGCAGTTGTGTGTGTGTGTGTGTGTGTGTGTGTGTGTGTGTGTGTGTGTGTGTGTGTTTGCACATACGTGATTAGAAAAGGCAGCTAGATATTATGAATTCTCTTTGACCTGTAAAGAGACAGTCAGATGAAAACACTTACACAATTATAAAAAGAAGCCTTGGTTTGAGGAAATGAGCCCTGGCCATGAGCTTGGGTTAGCTGCTGCATTGGAGAGCTCAGATCCCAGCTATGGAATTCCGTCCCTGAGAGAATGAGAGGTCAGTGAGGAGGATATAGAATAGAATCAAATGTCCTCAGGGGAAAAGTAGGGCATCTCCATCTTCCTGTTCCCATTCTTCTCATCTGTGAAACAGAGCGGTGGTGGGAATTGAGTGAGATCACATACTGGCTTCTGTTAAGTCTGAGACAGCAGAGACCATCTGGACCATTGCAATCCCAATACCTAACCCAGTGCTTAGAAGAAAGTAGACACTGAAAAATCTTTATAAATATTGAAGTGAATAAATAATGAGTAGGTGAACACAAGAAGAGACATTAAAGCAAAACCAAAAAGATAGCAAGTAATCACCTAAGGGAGGGGGGTGTTGTTTCAGTGTCATGGAGACCAAGTTCAGAGTAAGTGGGCTGCCGAGATGGCCAGCGGTGCCCAATGCGATCAGAGACATGAACAGAAGAATATTAATACACATTGAGAAAGATTATGTGGGGAAGGCTTGTCTTAGACAAGAACATATTTGCATTAGACAAGCATTAGGATTATGCATGGCAAAAGAATTTTAATAAGATATATAATATATATAATATTAATATATAATGATATATAATATAATATAATAATATAATATTAATTATATATAATTAATATAATATATAATAATATATTATATATTATACTATATTATATATATGTATATATATATATATATTAGGTAGGGTCTTGCTCTAGACCAGGCTGACCTGGAATTCACTATGCAATCTCAGCATGGCCTTGAATTCATGACAATCCTCCTACCTCTGCCTCCAGAGTGCTGGGATTAAAGGTGTGAGCCACCATGTCTGGCATAGAATGGTAATTTTTAAGTGAACCTGACAACCGGAGATGATAAAGGAAAATATTGGTGCTAGGGGGACTATAGCTTCTATTTAGAGAAAGTTCAAAAGTCTAAGCATCCTCTATTGATGAGACTAAGGCAGCAAAAGTGTGGGAGAGAAGTTGCAGGTGAGAGAAGGGGAAATGATAGGACGCTATTAGAAAGGAGAACCAGGGCCAGTGAAGCAAGCGTGTAAGCAATCCATTTTAGCAGAGACAAGGGCCACTTGTTGCTGAGAGGCAAGCAATGGACACCAAAGAAGTTGCACTGATATTTCCAAGTGGGGTGAAAAGAAATGGGAAATGTACATTGTTTTGTCCCAGTATCTCCAAGAAAACAGACATGAGAACTTCTGCTGACACTTAAATACACTGCAAATAAACTCCAGATGCATGTGCCACTTTGTGCATCTGGCTTTATGTGGGTACTGGGGAATCAAAGCTGGGTCCTTAGGTTTTGCAAGCAAGCATCTTAACTACTGAGCCACCTCTCCAGCCTCTCTGCTGATTTTATATATATATATATATATATATATATATATATATATATATATATATCGAGGTAAGCTCTCACTCTAGCCAAGGCTGACCTGGAAATCACTATGTAGTCTCAGGGTGGCCTTAAACTCTGGCAATTCTCCTACCTCTGCCTCCGAATGCTGGGATTAAAGGCGTGGGCCACCATGCCCAGCTTGCTGATACTTTTTGACTGCTAAGAAATATCACTAGGAATTTTAATTGTGAAGATATTTGGAATAAGGTATAATAGGAGTGTAATAGTACTTCAACAAAATATAGGAAGACAAATGGCCAACTCAGATGGAAACCTGCCTCAGGAATAAAATGTTCATTTATTATAATGAGATCATGAATATTTTTTTTCGTTTACTAGTACTGAAGATGTTTTATAGAAAAGGATACAACATGGTTGACCCAGAATTAGTGATAGATGAAGTAAAAAGTGTGGACCATCAAGGAAGTGGGGGGGGGAAATTGGGGGGGGTCATGTCTCTGGAAACTTCCAGACAAGGCATTGATTTGCACACTGCCTAATATAGTGACTAATATGGCATCATTTACTTAAATGATCTGAGCTTTACTTTTTTCACCTTGTTTTTTTTTTTAAAGAAATAAGCTAATATTGTTAATGGCGGCACTCAAAATGGAACCAGGCATGAGTCACCCCTAAGGAAGATGTCAAACTCTACGATCCCTGGGATGCAGAAATGGCCATTTCACTAGATCTGGGATGGCCCTGCTTCTAGAGGAGGAGAGTGAGGAGGAGAGAGAGAAGAAAGAAGAGGCAGGGAGGAACGGTACAGCAAGATCTAGGTAAGATACTATCAATTTTATTAGAGATAAGTTAATGAAGACAAAAGAAACAATTAGTTGAATCTTCAAGAATACATTGGTCTTAGAAGGCAAAAGCAATGGTGAATACAAAAGAGTTTTTCTAGGGAAAGCACATGGGCAGGCTTGGAAAAAACAAATGATGACCAGAAAATGGACTATTTGTTGGAGATGGAGAAAGAGAAGGGAAGACTGCTGAAGGTTGTCAACTTTTATAAATTTTTTTATGGCATTATATAGAAGAAAAGGAAAACTGAAGATTTTGAGCAAATTGCAAGTTGTATCTTGTGAAAATTAAGATGTAATGGAAAGAAATGAAATGTGAAAATGTTTTGTGGGTCTGTAGCCTTTGGAGCTTCACTGCTGGAGAATGTTCTCTATAATACAGCAGGCCTCATGGTGCGGTCATACTGGGCTTTGTGATGTGGTCACAGAGAGTCTCATAGTGTGGTCACAGGGTGGGGGGGAGAGCCTCACCCTGGGCCTTGTGGTATGATCACTGGGGCCCACAGTATGATCACTGGGCCTTGTGGTGTGGTTAGTGGGCCTCATGCTGTGATGATCATTGGGCCTTGTGGGTGGTCATAATGGGCCTTATGGTATGATCAAGGGGACTTACAGTATGATCACTGGGTCTTGTGGTGTGGTCAATGGGCCTCACAATGTCGTCACCAGACATTGAAGCATGTCACTGAGCCTCACAGCTTTGTAACAGTGGAACTCACAGTGTAGTCACAACTCGAGCTGTGGTAGGGATTTATGGAATCACCAGTTCTGGCCTCCATCACTAACTTAGTGAAACAGATTTCAAAAACAGTGACATCAACAATAAATATTTGCTTTTAACAAATGTTCCCTGTCATGCTCATACATGTTCAAGTTTGAGAATCACTGCTGTAATGGTGTGATAACACATTTTTCTTCTGAAGGAAATGTTCTTCTGGAATATTCCAAAGTAGCTTGCTTTTATGTTTCCAGAGTGTCACAGCTGCTGCTAACATCATCCCAGACAGTCTCTGGCTACGTTCCTCAGAGATGAGCTATCCATCCTCATCTATAAATCAGATGCCCTGATAGTATTTTTTTCAATTTTTTTAAATTGGCATACAAAATGGGTTTGTTGTGACATTTTAAAGCACTATACAACATATATCATTGTATTTTGCTTTTATTCTTCCCCTCATTATTCTTTCTCATCTCCATCTGACATGTGCAGGTCCCTTCCTTCCCCAAATAGTCCTTCACATATGTACACACAAACACACACATATACAAACACAAAAATACATATACACATACACACTTATATGTGTATACATACACACAAACATGTATAGATATACATATTTATGTGTATACATACATATACCACATATATACATACACAAAGACATATGTATGTATATACACATATACATATATACATATATACACACACACATATATACACACATACATGTGTATACACATACACACACAAATATATATACACACATACACATAAGTGTATACATACACAAACATATATACATACACATATATACATACACACATATATGTATACACATATACATACATACATATATATATGTGTATACATACAAATACATATATATGTGTACACACACAAACACACAAAAATACATATCTATATAATTTTTTAAATCTAGATTCCCAAGCATGAGAGAAAATATACAATGTTTGTCTTTTTGTGTCTGGTTTATTTCATTTAACAGGATGATCTCTATGTCCATCAATTCTTCTTCAGCAAGCAATTTTATCTGTTTATTTTCTTTGTTTTTTATTATTTTTTTTTTTGAGTTAAGGTCTCCCTCTAGCCCCGGCTGACCTCAAATTCACTATGTAATCTCAGTGTGGCCTCGAATTCACAGCAATCCTCCTTCCTCTGCCTCCTGAGTGCTGGGATTAAAAGCATGCACCACCACACCTGGCAATTTTATTCTTCTTGATGGATAAGTAAAGAAAGATTCTTTGTGTATTATTGTAGCTCCTTTTTTTTTTTCTGTTACCAAATACCTGACTAAAAACAGTTGATGGAGGAAAGGGTTTACTTTGACTTACAGTCTCGAGGGGAAGCTCCATGATGGCAGGGAAAGCACGGCATGAGCAGAGGCTGGACATCACCTCTGCCACAGCAGGTGGACAACAGCAGCAGGAGAGTGAGCTGAGCCCTGGCAAAGGGAACTGGTTGTAACACCCCGAGCTCACCCCTCAAACACATCTCCTCCTTTAAGGCTTCGCCTCCCAAATTGTTATCAGTTGGGGATAATGCATCCCAAACCCAGTTTTCTGGGAGACATCTGATTCAAACCACCATATGCGTATATAGATCACTGTCTTCTTCTTTTGATGGGCATTTAGACCTAGGCTGATTTCATGTCTCAACATTATGAATAGTGCTGCTATAATCATGATATGCATGGATAACTATAATATGCTGGCATAGATGCCTTCTAATACATATTTAAGGATCATGTGTTTTTAAAGTTTTTTTTTCAGAAAAGTCTTCACCACAAAGTTCCTTCCAATTTTTTTTAATGTGAGTGATGATGTCAGTAAAATTAAGACACCAGAGAACATCCAAGAACTTCATAGCTCATCAGAAGGCAAGCATGGATCAGTATGTTTATTCATGGCAAAAACAGAGGACTTAAGAACCCTTCCCATTAATAGTAAAATTCTGTAAGAGCTAGTGAAAATAGACATAAAACACTAGTGAATATATATATATGTATATACATATACATATATATATATATATATATTTGGGGGGGTTCGAGGTAGGGTCTCCTTCTAGCCCAGGCTGACCTGAAATTCACTATGTAGTTTCAGGGTGGCCTTGAACTCACAGTGATCCTCCTACCTCTGCCTCCCGAGTGCTGGGATTAAAGGCATGCACCACCATGCCCGGCTGCTAGTGAAGATTTTAAAGGCTCAAAATAAATAGAGCTTCTCCTTTGAGATGAAGACTATGGCCAATAGAAAATGGTTGTGAATGTATTGCAATGCAGAAAGATCCATGTGATGGCCAAAGCAGACCACAAGGACTTCTCTGGGGACCTGGATCATTTTGGATTAATGCACCAAAAGTCAAGTGGAGGAGAATGAGCCAACAAGACATAGCAAGGGGGTGCTGAGCTGAGCCTGAGTTTTCTCTGGGTTGATACCCAATGATCTATATTTCCAATAAACACCCATGGCTTTCACTAGTGGCCCAGCAGTCACCATTTGAAAAGCCTTCTCTGATCATGACCATCAGTTGGCACATTGAAATCGCTCTATAGTTATTTTGCTGACTAGAAAAGTTCCTTCAAACTCAGTCTCTACTACATCAGGAACCCTCCTTAACAACTCTGGTTGGTAGTATCAACATTTGCCTCCTTTCCACTCAATAAGCAATGTTTTCTGTTCCCTCTTGTCCTGAAATAGGTTTCTCATGAAGAATCCTAAATTGAGATTTTTGTGGTAGTGGCTTATTAAGGAATTATGCAGAAGAAATAATTAAGGGTAAGGTTAATAGGGAAGGGAAAGGAACAGTAAAGAAATTGAATGGTGGCATCTCCCAAGGGGGTTGCAGCCTCATTCTACACAGAGTCTCTGTATCAATTATTTTCTCATTACTAAACCAAACATCTTACAACAAACAACATAAGGAAGGCATTATTTCAGTTTACATTTTGAGATCACAGTCCTTCATGGTGGGAAGGAGCTTGAGGTAACAGGTCACAATCATCCCAAAGAAAAGACACAGAAAATGAGTAATAGGTGCTTTCTCTTTGCTGTTGAGTCTGGGTTCCAAAACATGGAATGGTTCATGCAGTTAGAGATCCTCCTACCTCAATTAAGTTCATTGAAGACATTCTCAAAGACAAGTTTCCATGCCCATTCTGAATCCTGTTGAGCTAACAAGGAGAGAGGAAACATCACCCCTCACTCTAAGGAATCTGGTCATTTCTGTTTTCACACCTACAAGCATCATCATTAAGTCTTCTAAGAAGAGTGCACATTGACTGACAGAAAATTCCAGCTCTGGGTAGCTGGGCAAAGTAGCTCCAGTTTTTCAAGAAAACTAAGAAAAAGAACTTCAGAAGTTAACTACTGAAAGTAAATAGCTTCTGGGTGTGGTGGTGAATGTCTTTAGTCCCAGCATTCCAGAGGCACAGGTAGAAGGATTGTTGTGAGTTCAAGGCCATTCTGTGACTACATGGTGAATTCCAGGTGAGCCTGGACTAGAGCGAGATCCTACCTCAAAAAACAACAACAAATAAAATTCAACAAGTATTGACAGGGGTTAATGGAACACCATTTTCATCCACTTGTGTTCATGATAAATTTTTAATTTTTCTCTGAGTATATCTTGACTCCTCAGGTGTATAGAACTCAAGGAAGATCAAGGTCATGCTTTGATTTATTCACATGGTATCACTATGGTTTGATCATCTTTGAGAAATAAAAGTAGAAACTACCCATAGCTTGATTGATTGCTTCAATATGAACTTATGGACAAATTTATCACAGAATATCATCTTGGGTCCTCAGACCACTCTCTAGAGGTAAGTGCTTCCTGCCAAGGGCCCTGGAATGACTGTGGTTACAAGTTGAATTGTATATTTACTATGATTCAGTCAATTTTGTTTTAGTGTAGTTAGTTGTGCATTTTAATTACAGTTGCATAAACGAATGAAATGTGTATGAATAAAAGACATGTGGCACACAAAAATTCAATAGAATGCTTTGCGAATTTTGAAAATATGTTTTAAAACAAAATCAAAACAGAATGAAAATCTGCTCTAGAATCAGGTGCCAGAGAGAAGGCTGGAAAAGCTTGGATAAATCATATCATTCCAGAAGGGTTGATTGTAGGGGATGTCTTCATAAATGTTCTTACTGTCTTACAGTAGATTTAAAAAACTGAGCTAAGCATTATGGTGTTTAAAATTAAAATGTTTTTGGGTGGAAGTTTTGATAGAATTATCATGTCTTCTAGCCAGAAGTCTTAAAGTAAAGTCTTAAAAGTAAAGTCTTAAAGTCTTAGAGTGACCAAATACAGCTTAATCAAGTAGTTTATTCATGTTTCATTCCTAGAACTGTAACGAAGCACTTGCAATTCCCAGCTAGTCCCAATGCAACTTAAAACCTAAGTGTGTCTGTATACTTGTCATATAAATTTAAAGTATTAAAATTATAGACCACCAGATGATAAGGTTTAGTGGGAGACTTTATTTAAGAGGAGGAGAGGAGAAGCTACAGAGATCTCTCCACAAGGGAGGGGAGAGCAC
>PVHP010031756.1:0-20781 GCA_004024765.1 Zapus hudsonius | reverse complement strand
ATATATATATATATATATATATATATATATATATATATATATATATTAGGTGTCATGAAGAAAACAAGACAATAGTAGCAGAGTAGTTGAAGATAGGGAGGAGGGAAATATCAGAGAGTCTCTGTCTTCAGAAGTGTCACCTGAACCGACGTCAGATGATGGGTGCAAGTCAGTCATAGGCAGCTGTGGAGGAAGAGAATTGGCCGAGTGGATAGCAAGCATGTCATCAATGAGGTGGGAATTAACATGGTGTGTATGGGGAACTGGCAAGGTCAAATATCTACAGGAAAGTAGGGAAGAGACATGAGAGAAACATTCCGAAATTCATGCAGGGATCAAATGGGCCCTGCAGAAATTTACGGATAAAATATTAATCTTAACTGTATTTGATTTACAGCAGACACACATAGCCACTTCCATGTTGGAAACATTTGGTCAAGTATCTCTACTAATGAATCCAGAGAAATACAAAAGAGAAATTGGGAGAGAAGGTATGAATTTAGCTTCATTGGATGTAGTTTGGTAAAGAATATATTTGTATACATGGGAGAAGGAATCCAAAAATGATTAACACATGCGGGGAAGAAGCAGCAAATTTGCATTGTTTTAACTAATTCATCTCCTCTCGTGCAAAGAAAGACTCAACATTTGTTTGACTTCTGTCGCACTATTCCCCGGGTACTTCTGACACTGTCATTCAACCTCTAACCCTGTCATCTCTGGGTCTGTTCCCTAAGGAGCTCCTGACATATTGAGCTTTTTCAGATAACATATTAACATCACTTGGCCAATATCTCCTTTTCAAATTATATTACTACAGACTAAATAGCACTGATATGAATGTTTATAGCTTCATAAAATCGACTGTGTCATGTCCAATGGAAGCTATGGTTGCCTGCATATTGTAATATTATTGCATTACAGGAAGGTAATTGATTTGCCTAAAATGTTGCAACAATAAACCGTTTCTCAGAAAAGACTGCGGCTTAACTAAGAGCACACCAAAGTCAATATAGTAAGACAATCCAAAGAAATTACGTTTTGATCTGTTTTATAAAACCAGCTGGTCATAGTACATGAAGATGGATTAGACAATATAATGATTCACCATGGTCAAACCATCATAAACCACACCAACTCTGACAGATCCAGGTTTATAATGAAAATTAAACCAAAGGATAATACTCTTAAGTATAGCTGTCAAAATCTTTTGTAGGGGCATAGCACATTGTATGAGATATAGATATTATAGATTCCACATTGAAATACCAGTATACTTAATCATATTCTCTCTATAGAATTATAACTTTTAACCCCTACATAGATATAGTAGACTAAAAACATCACTGTTTATACTGATGATTTTATTCTTAGTCATTTACAAGTGCAATGGACTGACCATTAGAAACACTATCTGAGGAATGATACATTCAAAATGCATTATTTTTCATAAGACCATATTAATATCTTTAGCATCTAACTGGGCATGTCAATGAAATCTGAGTATTCATTACTTTAAACAGTTGATCATATATCATGAGTGTTTTCAAATTTAAATAAGATCATAAATTTAGAAGGAGCACAGTTTAAAAGTTCAAGGTGTAGCAACAAGAAGGGGATTTTTCCTTAGGTGATTTTTTTAGGTTCCTTCTTGGCTAGTTTTGGTGATAATGTGTGAACTCAATAAAAATCCTACATTACTCTGAAGCACAGCTAGCCAACTGATATTTATCAGTGACAGACATATACCTGGTCAAACACTTTAAAAATAATAAGAATTATCTTTATTGGAAAGACATTTTCATTTTCATGTCCAATTTAGAAGTTCAATGATTAAAACACTTCATAATAGTTTTCTTTTCTTTTTCCTATTATTTCCAAAACTAATCTTTTAGATAATATCAGAACATAAACAATATTATCTTCTGGACTTAAAATGAGTTATGTAAATAAAGAATGAGTATATCTCCTTACTACCAATAGTGCACTGAATCTTTCATGTTTATGGTCTCTCTGGAGCAACCTGCTATTTTTCTGTGACCCTTTGCCTCAAACTAATGCCATGCAGTTTCAGTTTTTGAAGAGATTAGAAGAGAAGTGCCCGCCCTACACTGAAAAAAACATTGTGAGAGCAAGATAGCTTTAGAAAGTTCACTCTACCACCCCAGTATCTGGCTCATTTGAGCTTCCTTCTAAAAAATGAGCACAGATCAAGTTGAGTTGATGAAGAAAAATAGGAGGGAGATGAAAAATGAGGGTTAAGAGACATAAAATAAGAACCCAGCGTTTGATTATAACAAGGTAACACTGTCACTGTAAACACAATCTAAATAAAAATTCAACACAAGGGTCATTTTTTTTCTTGGAAATTGTTGATAATAGTGTAGTGTATGAGATGTATTTATCAGTGCAATAGTTCATTAGTACATATAAAACATGGTTTATTTTTAGTGAGGGTTAGAAAGCAAGCAGCCAACTTCTTATTGCTCTTGCTTCCCTGAAATTATATGTAGTATATCCAAATGTTCACATCTTTTCACAAGAACCAAATGCTGAGGCAGGCAATCTCTGTTTTGGCACACAGGTGCATTTATTTAAGTATACATTTATATATTTACTTGATAGGCCAATTATGGTAAATACTATTTTCATGCTTCCAAAACAGAATCAACTCAGCTCCATGAATATATTTATGCTCACCTGAAATTCCAGATTTTGAATGATCAAATATCAAAATCCCCTACTCATTATGAGTATATGATTAATGACTTTTTAGGAAGTCATTGTGGCTTTATGGTTGTCTTAACTTCTTGAAATCTTCCCTGCTCATCATGGGCTCCATAAATGTCCTCTTCCTTTTTCTTCTCATGGTTTGGTCATAGGATATCCGTTCTTGGGGTACTTGATGGAGATGTCCTCCACAGACTAGCATGTTTTGAATGCTTTGTTCCCAGTTAACAGCAATTTAGGAGCTGGAGTTCTGCTGAAGGAGGTGTATTGCTGGGGTAGGGGGCTGGTGGATATTAGAATAAGCGTCCGCTGGCCAGTGCATGGCTCAGTTTCCATCTGTGGTAGAGTTGATGCTCAGCTTCTGCTCATGCCATGTTCTCCTCTTCAGATCTCGAGAATCAGCCTAAAGGCTACAGGATGACACAGACATTTGTAATCCCATTGTTCCTACAGTAACATGAGAGTTGAATATGAACCCGCCTGAGGCTTTTCCAAGGAGCTAGACTGGAAAATGGAGATGTGAACACCATAAAACACTGAGTCCAAGCCAAGGATGTTACATCGCTGGCCTCCACATGCACGTAGTATGTTTGAATTCTCACATAGGAACATGCACACATACTTTCATTCTTCCTCTGTTGAAGCCTCTGTATCTCATATACAGTAAGACAGAGGCAGAAAGAGAGAGTGTGTTATAATTCCACCAGAACACCTGGAAGAATACTCTGAATGCTGAGGCACCCTTGCTTGGGTGTTGGCATGTGAGTGTACAATGATCTGGAGGCTAAGAGTTCAGGGGAGGGCTGTACATCCATCAGAGGCAGATATGAAAAATAAACTTGCTCTTTTATGAGGGCCATTAAGTATATTCAAATTATATCAAAGCAGACATATTTGGGGAAGAAGATTCACATCAACCTCTTGCATATTCAAATATCAAGACAAGGGTAGGAGAGATGGCTCTGCCATTACAGGTGCTTCTTGCAAAGCTTCACATCCCAAATTCCCTTCCACACTCTCCATCTACAGACAGATGCACAAAGTGGTGCATGTGTTTAGTGTTTATGTGCAGTGGCCAAAGACCCTGGCAACCCATAATCACATTCTCCTCTCTCTCTCTCTCTCTCTTTCTCTCTACTAGTAAAAAAATTAAAAAAATTACAGAAGTATCAAAACAGGTGCAGTTCATAAACCCCTACCCTATGGACAGATAGATCCAGTGTATACACCAAGGAAGGACCCCAGTGGGTAGGGGACAGAGAGGAGGGAAATAGGGACACCTTCATAAGATTTGCTCATACAATGTATGTAATTATTCAAAATAAAGATGTTAATTAGAAAATTTAAAATTGTTGGAAAGGAAAAAAAAAGATTATCCACTGAAATCCAGCATACTTTATTCCAGAGATACAGAGATTGTTCTGTGTAAATCAATCAATAAACATACCACATAAAAATAAAAGCATGAAAAAATATATCAAAACACTATAACGGGTTTTCACAGTCCACTTTTACTTCTTTTCAAGGTGTGCTCAGACTATTTGGTAGTTAATCAGTAGCACAATAATTTCTCTCTTTTTGAGTATTTTAATTCCAAACACTCAGACAACTCAAATTACTGCTGTATCTAACTAAGCCACTGCTTTCTGACTTAAAGACATAAGAGCCATGGTGTGGAGAATATACAGAGACGTTGCCCCCCTCAGCAACAATACACAAAGGGGGAAGAAAAAAAGAGAGAAAGAAAAACTGGCAACCTCTGGTGCAGTTCATAACCCTAAGGTACATGAGGCAGGACCCCAGTGGGTAGGGGACAGAGAGGAGGGAAACAGGGACACCTTCACAAGATTTGCTCATCCAATGTATATACTTATTCATAATAAAGATATTAAAATAGACCTAAGAGCGAAGAGAAGATCCCTGTATATATAAAATTTCTAGCTAGGGTTTCCTCTGTCGTGGCCGGGTAGTTGGTTCCAGAATGATCTGCCTGATCTGTGGGCTGTTTAGCGTGGTAGGTAGTTGTCCAGAGGCTGCAAAGTAAAAGCAGAGATGGGAGTAATGCATCACATTGCATTTCCCTTTAGATTTCAAAGAGGGCATTTTCCGTTTGCTGCATTCAGTGCACTTCAGGGCACAGAACTGAGGGGGAAAAAAAAGCAAAAAGAAATGATACCTGACCTCCTCAAGGAGAGACTTTACTTTTAAATCTTGTCCCCACCCTGTTTTGTCCCCTGGTGGTTTGGCATATCTTTTTTTGAACACAGACTCTATTCTTTTAGTTTCTAAAATTGGTTTCTAGCATTATGACTTCTCTTTTTAAGGCCTGGGTTGTTTTTAACTTTTATCTGGCCCTCAATCCCTAGGGAGGTTCTCTAACCCAGCAGTGTTCTTCCCAATCATTTTTGCCAGACAATCTTCTCATAATCATCTGACTGCTGCATTTTCTCAGGCATCATTCTCCTCAGGGTCTGCCACTTACACTTAAAATACGCAGGCTTGACTGAGCAGACCTCTCTGTGACCTGCAGTCCTGCCTCGACCAAGTTCATGTTTTCGAAATACACTTCTTCAGGATGCAATCTATTCTCACAGTAGTTCTTTAATACTTCTCTTTCCAGTCTTATGCACATAAAATCTAGTAGCACTTACTATTATAAACTCTGCACTGTGGGATTAGCTCATGCTTAAAATAAATGCTGTCATGGAGGAAAAGAATGGTACTACAGAGACCATTACAGTTTTGTAAATGTGTTGAAGCTCAGGGAGCAAAGGATTCCAGATTTCCCCTGTGAGACTTTGCCACCCAAATACACAGCCATTTCTAGTATTCCTGAACTTGTAATGGAAGATAGAGGGTTGAAGTAATTTGGGTTGGGAGGTAAGAATAAGGCCTTTTTTTTTTCAATGTTTCAGTGAAAAGTTAGACAAATTCATTTAAAATAAAATGAAAGGAACAATCTTTTCCTTGTGAATAAACCATTTCTCAGGCAAAAGTTTGCTACTTCTTAAATTTGTTTTTAACTATTTTTTTTCTATGAAAGTGCAACATTATGCCTAAAAGGGTGATTTTATAAATTACTATCTTGAAACTTTTATTCCCCATCTTCTACAAAGGTTAATGAACCTCCATCAGGGTCTAATTTTACACTTGCTCAGAATCACCAAGGACAGTTTTGTAGCTAACCCTTTACCTGTGAAACCAACTGAGCAGTTTCGAAATACATCCCTACAACTCCAACTATGATTTCCTCAGCAGTGACAATTATATAACCTCAGTTCCAGTCTATTAGAGAAAATTCTCTCACACGTACAAGTCATAATCTCACAATAAAACAACACATACCAAAAAAAAAAAGATCTCTCAGTACAAGTGCAAGATTATTTTAAATTCAGTGCAATCATGCTCTTTTATAAGAAGTAAATGTTAAAGATAGACTACACGGTTGTCCTACATTTCATCCCAATGAGTATTTTAAACTTTTATCTAAATTATTATACTGCAAACTAAGAGGAATGTTTCATAAACAGATAAGTTCATTACATTAAGCTTTTTAAAGCACCTGATCTTATTTATTCCATAACCCAAATGTTGATTTATATTTTCTCATATTTAGATCTACTAATTGAAGGTTGAAGATATGGACTATCATGGATTTAAAGCTAAAATTCTAAAAAAGACTCAATAATAACTAAATGAATACATGGAATAAAACATTTAAAAAAATTCTCTTGTCCATAACTGGAATTTGACATATATCAGAATCCCAGCTCTGAGAAGGCAGAGGCAGAAAAATGGCACCTTGAGTACAACACCTGCCTGGCAAAGCAGGTGGAAAGCAGGAGCAGGAGAGTGAGCCAAGCTCTGGCAAGGGGGAGCCGGCTGTAACACCCCTAAAAATACCCCCAATAAGACACTTCCTCCAGCAAGGCTGCACTCACCTCCCAAATTGCCACCACCTGGACCAAACAGTCAAAGTGTATGAATTTATGGGGACATCTGATTCAAACCACCACATTGGTTTCTATACCCAAACTACTTTTAGGGAAATAATAATTAGTGGAACGGAAGAACTAAGAAACGTAAGCAGTCATGGGCATTTTTTTTCAAAACAATAAAGATCATGATAAAAATAAAACATTGTTTGATTGACAATAAAACATTGAAATCCATGGGTGTGTCGCAGTCTACATTCATGTATGTCCTGACAGAGCTTTTCCAAGTCAATGGCTAAAAAATATTCGCCATAACTCCTCCAGACAATGAGGAGTTTATTTTGGGAATGCTATTGAGCACTCTGTTACTTATTTGACAAAACTATATAAAAAATTCAGTTGTCACTTTAGGAGATAAATTGAAAGAAGCATGATATTAAAAAACATATTTGCCTTGAGCAGGAATGACTGCGAGTAAGATTTGGCTTTAACATTTAATTAAACGAGATTAAAAAATTAAACCACTAAGGAATTACACGTTTTTGAAATAGAAAACTGTATTACCAGTTCCTGTCGTATAGTTTCTTTTATTATAATTTGTAATTGAATAATGGGAAATGAGAAAAGGATAATGAAAACAATAAAACCATCTTTGTAAAGAAAAGCTAGAATATGGTTGTGCTTATGATGGTGAGTACCATAAAGTAGAATAAGGTAGTGTACACTGGTTCAGTGTGACCTTTGCCTTTATGAGGCTGAGCTCAGCCTGGGCTTTATAATATTTTTTAAAGACTCAATATATTCTAAGAAGTTAAACTGCATTGCTTTTTTTTAGAAAAAAATATCAAATTTGATGTGCAATAACATTTCAAAAATGGGATAGTAACAAGATTTCATTGTGTCTTCATCGTCTCTGAGAAATAATAGATGAAATATAATCATACCCCTAGTTGGAAGAGTCAAATCATGTAAAAGTATATTTTGTTATGGCCATGGTGGTAAAGAATCAATTTGGGAGAAAAATGAAGAGTTTTCTTGTACATGAAAATATTCTCGGACCTCAGGTATCTAGACAAAGAATCAACTTCATATTGGCTGGGAAATCTAGCTTCCTGCTTTGAACAAAAACTTGCTCACCATCATAACCATCCACAATCGAGATCCTGTGATCTAATCTTAACACCTTCATCAAGTGGCCATGCATGTCCTCACACACACAAAAAAATCTTTCTTAGAAAACCGTGTCCTGATTCTTGAACCCAGCTGAATACTACTAGGCTATCCATGGTCCCCTACCACAAAGACTGATCCAGACGGCCCATGGAGGAGGATATACAGGTGACTGGCGATGGGGAGGGGGACAATGAGGAATTGGGGATGATAACTCAATGTTGGCCCACTAAACAATGTAACTCATTATGGACAATAAAAACAAACAAAAAAACTATACGCTGAGCTGCAAATTCATCTCTGTGTCCTCAGGATATATATACATTCACACACAAAGGATCTGGGTATGTGTGCAAGTTATTTGATATTCTACATAAGATAGCTTCAGTCTCTTGATATTACTACTCTGTGATCTTTAGTTAGAACATTCCTTTCTTGAATCTTCTATAGAAAATGGCAACATAATGGGTACAAATGTGAAACTTTAGCAGTCCATTCCTGGAATCAGCACTAAAATACTTTTTCACTTTCTTTTTAAATTCTACCAAGTCATCACTAATTATTACACAAGGAGCCTAATATGACTGTTATGAATCTTAAACCATGAAACTTTGAAAATATGATTTTTGAAATTGAATAAAGTTAGGACAGTTATGAATCACATCAACTTACAATAGTTTATTTTATTCTCTAGTTTTGGAAGTTGGAATAAGGGATACAATGAAATGAATTTTTCTGAAGAAATTATTATGGAAATAAAGTTTTAATGTTTATACATATCTGCATTCAAGAACCTACATTGTTGTTTTTCAAAGTTAAATTATAAAAATGACACATCTGACTAGGTGTTAGCCTTCATGAAGATTGATCAATACAGTTGACCAATTATTATTATTATTATTATTATTATTATTATTAATTTGTTTCACATGGTTCTAGCATTTCTCGGTTGTAACACAAACTGTGTTGAGCTATGAAGAATTTGGTTCCACAGAAATTAGTTCCGTAGGTTTGGGAGTGAAAATTATCTTTCAGAATTCAATGTTTTTCTAACTTTAAAAAAATCATAGGTGATCAAGACATTCTGATCCAGTTCCTAAGGTCATTTTAATTTAATTCTGAAATCAGCCTCAAAACATGACTTAGAAGATATACATGAGGACATCATTGCTTAGTTTTCTGTTTGTTTTTGAAATCAAATTCTAGAAATTATTACTCCTATTTTCAAGGGCAGTTACATGGTGTGTGTGTGTGTGTGTGTGTGTGTGTGTGTGTGTGTGTGTGTGTGCAGATATATGTGCATGCTCATGTTTTAGTGCACACACATAGGGACCATAGTGTAGGTGCAGGTTTCAGAGGACAATATTTAGGCGTGGGTCATCTACATTAACCTTCTTTAAAGCAAAATTTCTTGTTGAACACTGAGCTTATATGGTTTCAGTACGTTCTCCTGTGTCCTCCTATCTCTGCTGCAGCTTCTGGCTTAGTGCATTGGAGCCTAAGGATATCAGCTCAGCTGTGCACATGTGCAGAGCCATGTGGCTGTCTCCTGAATTTCCCATTTTCAAAATCCTTAGGAATTTGGTGTTTTCTACAAAAATATGAAGTTCCAATTGATTCAAAGAATATTGACATTAATTCAAAGAAATAAACAATTAAGGGTTGAAATATTGGTAGTCTAAAACTTATTCTCGAAAGAAACAGTAAATGATTCAGCCTTTTGACAATACAGACCCTTAACATGCTCAAGGCCATTACAGTGCAAAATAGTGACATACAGTGTTGAAATGAATGAAGATGGCTATGGTCTATTAAACCTTCATTTAGGAGTAATTAAATTTGAATTGTGAATATTTTCCTGTGTGATAAAGTATTTTAATTTTTTACACCAGTATTTAAACATTCAAGATAACTCATAGACAAAACTGATATATTGGGTCACAGTTTTCTATGCTTTACATTACCAAATACTACATCCAGTAAATTAAATAAGGACTACATATTGGTCATGTACATTACTATGTCAAAAGCATTTTAGGAAAAGAATCTTATTAATAGCCCCTAATTTGTGCTAAATTGCACACAAAAATATAATGTTTAGTTTTGTTCTGTGATTTATAGTCTACCAACAATTTTCACACCTATCATTAAGTTTACTCTTTTAATGGGTATAGAAAACAGAGACTCAAAATCATGAAATAATATGCTAAATTTACAAAGTTACCATAAATCAAGTAGAGAAAAGAAATAAGAATTTTGTGGAAAATATACATTAAGATGATTTTTTCTACAAAAAAAAAACAAAAGCAACACACTTGTTTTACAGATTCAGTTATCAATTTTCAAATACTGTCATGATTATTATAGATAATTTATCAGTGTACTATAATGTTCTAAATCAGCTTTTAATGGGAAATATAAAATTTCCTACTATCCAGCTAACTTTTGCATTTTCAAGACTGTAATTTCAATAAAAATTGTCAAGAGAACAGCTATATTACCTACATTTAATTGGCAACACATGGAGAGACAAAGATAATGTATTTGAAAATTATCTTAACTTTTTGAATAGAAAGTTTTAAAATGCTGTTTGATCCCTAATTTAATTCACTGGAAATTTGCCATTGTTAACATACAACAAGTAGCTAAGTTCTTTATCACCTGAGACAAAATATTATAACTACCACATTGTTAGGAAGAATTTTGTGTTATAAGATCACTGATAGGGAGGTTCTTATTTCAGTTCCTTATACTTCCCAAATTTCCTCTTTTAAAAGACTCCTGTGCCTCATAGACTACGTTGCCAATTCTTCTCTTGGGGCAACAATGTTAAAACAAAAGGTCAGAAGCTGTAAGTGAATATGGCAAAATTAAAGAAAACTATGTTAGTTGTCATACAATGAAAAGCTATGTACAGCATGAGGAGTTATCAGTTCAGCATATAAGTAAATATACATTTATATATGAGTTATAAACCAATATCCAAATTATTGCTTTCACATTCCAAAAGAAAATTATTCAAATCGATCTCTTCTCCCTCCAATTGAGGTTTATAATTATTAAACTTCAGGAATAAGTCTACTTAAGCTTTTAACGTTAAATTGTAGTGAACAGATAAGAGAATTATTACAACTCTTACAGTATTAATTTCTTCAATAAACATTTATTGTGCAAGTTTTAAGAATTTCACTGTGTTGAAACAGAAACATAATGAAAAGACAGACACTGTCATTCCAGTAGTATTTCAGATTTAAGTGTACTTACAAAAGATTGTATTTTGTGTCTCTGGCTGTCAGGTAAGGTGATTTTTGAGCTGTCTTATAAACAGTCATTTAGAAAGACCTGTTTAAACTGTGCTCTGCACATTCCTAATAGCTACCACTATATCTGTGTCTAAAATGTTCATAAAGTATTGGTTGCTTGTGAAGAAGTCATGTCACATTTCATTTGTTTTGTATCTTTTGATTATAAACATTCGCACATCAATATTGAGGAAAACTCTGAGAGTTCAAATTTAATTCTCAGCCTTGGCTATTCAATAATACACATGCTGCGAGTGTTAGAATTTAAACAAGCTCTACTTATGCTTCCTCAGAATATGTCATCTGGAATTACCTGGAAGTATTTCTGTGACTAAAATAAGAAAAAAAGATGATATTGCTTATAAATGCAGTCTAACAGATTATATGCATAGATACAAGTATTCAACAGTTAAATTTAGTATACTTTCCGTAAATACTTTCAAATTGTATTTTAAAGTACAAAAGCTCTCATCATAAGGAAATTTTAAATCTATAGCTTTCTTAACACGTATAGATTATCTCTGTTTGAAGGTCTCTGTACGAGTTCTTTTTTGAAAGTTATAATAGTTGATAAGGAATGTTTTAGATAGCATTGATTTGGAGGGATTAAGTAAATCCTAAAACTTTGAACATACTGGTAAAATTTTACCATTTTCTACTTTTTATTCCCAAGAAACAAAGGTCTAGAAAGGGAGTATAGCATTTATGATCAGAGAAACCTGCTGTAGTACCTCTGCAGTTTTTAGCATATTATTCAGTATCTCTGAGCATGCCTCTTTATGTGTAGAATAAATATAATATAAGTATTAAACACTGTTGCACAAATTAAATACACTAACTGTAACTCATATCCTGGCAAATAATAGGCATCCTGGGGCTTTAGTGTCAATTTTCTTATCAATCTACAATCTATATTAAAAAAAGAATATTAAAATGTTACTTTTTCAATGTGAAGATTTTGCATATATATATATATATATATATATATATATATATATATATATATATATATATATATGCATAGCTTTCAACATCTTTATACAATGTTTAACCTAATAAGTACCAGGGCTTTCTGAAGTATTATGTTCATCTTGAAAGCCATAGATTTGTACTGTATTTGTATTTCCAATATAGGAAGTTGTGTGCTTTGATTTTTCCATGACCTTTGCCTAAACAAAAGACACTGCAAAGACACAGACCTTCAGAGTCCTACAGTGTAATGTGGACTACAATACTGTCAGTCACACAAAGGTCTAGTATTAAAATAGAATTAGCAATGAGTTCAGAGAAGGTGGAATGTTTCCGAACTCTGTTTTCTTTCTCTATTTTTAAGGCAAGAGAATGTGGAGTGACCTTCTTACCTTCCCTTTCTAGTCACTGAATTAGAACAGCTCGGTGACACTTGCTTCAAGTCCAACTCTTGTGAGGATTGCTGAAACCAAATATCCCAGAAAGGTTAAAACTTCCAGCTTATTTTATAGGTATTAAGAAGATTGAGGGAGCTTTCTTCTGTACTCACAGGGATAAAGTTTCCACTGGCCTCATTAAGTGAAAAAAAAAGCAAGGTGTTAAACAATGTGACAGTTTGTTGGCATTTAAATAAAATCTCCGTTTATTACCTATATGTGGACTATCTATTGATGTAAGTCAGGAGACTTAAAGAATGGTAACACTGACTATCTCTTGATAGGAAGCCAAAGATCCAGAGAAAAGTTGAAGAGAATCTGTTTTTCCTAACTACACCTTTGAATTTGTAAATACTATTCAGTATGAATATCATTCTTTGAAACCAAATAATTATTTTAAAATGATCAAAAGCTTCTTGCAGAGCATGTGGTGGAGTGATTTAGCAATATAAATACAATGGTTAATTTATAGGATCTTAAAAGGTTTGTATGGAAAAAAATAAAAGCTATTTCTTTAAGCATAGTTTAGAGTTGCCTTCACAAACCACCATGTATTTGCAGTTCTCCCAATGGAAATACTCCAGTAACCAGCTTTCTTATTTACTTATATTCAAATTAATATTTCTCTACTTTGGGTCTCTTTATAAATACTAAATATTTCTACTATTCAATTATTATCTTGTTTTTCATTAGGCTTTTGATTTTCATGGCTGGCAATGGAATCCAAGTATTTATGCATGATATACCAATTCTCTACTCTGAGCTATAACCCCAGCTCCAGATTGTCTTTCCCATAGCTTGACCTTACAGTTAGTAATGTTTAAGACACTAATTATTTTATAATTGGTTATGACAGCAATGTAAAATTCATACAGTGCCTCAGTCTTTTCCAGAGTGATATTCTTTCACCTACTTCAAAAGTGGGCAAATGCCATTGTACGCTCACCTCGACAAAGTGTAGCTATTGTCTGCCAAAGTTCAGATTTCTTTTTTGTGAACTTTTTATTGACAGCTTCCATAACTCTAAACATATATCATGATTATAGTCCCCCACCATCCAAAACCTCAGATTTCTTATCCCTATGACCACACTGCTGTTCTGCTGTCTGCTTTTGGTTACATGTAGACAAGCCTGTTTACTGTGTAATCATATAATAGGTCAACCTAACCACAAGAACCCTGCTGAAGAAGTAATGTTACAGGTGAGGAAAATCATACTCAGCTGGAATAATTTGCTCCTATTTACAAACCTGGTAAGTGAATAGCAGAAATTAAACCCTGCGTTCTGACAACGTGCCTTCTCACAGAAGAAATATTTTATGTCTTTCCTACTGTCAAGTAGTTTAGCTATGACATAGTTCCCAGATACTCTTGTCTCCCATATTTCTATATGATTTCACTTCTCTGTTAGATGTTTTATATATCTCCTTAATTTAATATTGTAGAATCAAATCTATTCAGCCAATGTAAACAAATATGCCCACTGTATCTGGGGGACTACACATCATTTTCTGGACATAGAATGGGGGGAAAAGACCAGATCCCCTTTCCCCAGGAGAACATTTCTGTTGGCTCTGACTTATAAGAGCACCAAATTTGAAGATCTTTCTTCAGAGCCTCAGAAGGGACTGTTGATATTCTGCTTAGCTAGAGACTATCTGCTTCATCAGCTTAGTTTACATGGATTAATTCTGTCTCTTTAACTTCTCCAGCAACTCTGTCTTTCTCATATTTAAACAAAGCATTCCTTCAGATTGGTTTGCTTGTACTTTTTTGCTTTTTCAGTCAGTCTTGCTCATGACATCAGAGTTCTAACATCTCTTATTTTTTAATAATTCCCAAATGGAAACCTTTACCACAAACTTCTTTGGTTTTCTAATATTAAATCTTTAATTCTTTTCTAGATAAACCATTGAAAATTACTTTCACAAGCACATATTTCACATATCTAATAACTGTTCAATCTCTTTCCAACCACCTCCCCTCCCAGGGTGTGCGGTCAGTAAGCATGGGCCCAGTTTTCACATAGAGATTTTAAAAGGATCACTTTTACTGCATATGCCATTAATTTCACCTCTGTAATGTCTCACAAATCAATATATGTCTTCCATTTTTTACTTCCAATACTTTGTGTGCTTAGAATTATTATATGTACAATTTCAGCTGTCTGATAGATGACCTCTCAATTGACATAATTAATTCTTTCCACCTTGAGAGTAGAAGTAGGCTATATAAAAAAAAACTGGACATGTCTTTTCCCAGTATAAAATTCTGTGTTGATTTCTACCACCCAAAAATGACATAATTCTTTAGCATAGCTTATTTTTTATATTTAAAAAGTTCAAAGTATATCAGCACACATAGCTCGGAGCTTTCCCACATTCATCAATTCATTTCTGACTCCAGTCACCAAAGGCAAATCGACATTTTTTCGGGGAACTTGCTTCTGATGACCCTCAACTTAGGCTCATGAACTCCCTCCAGCTGTACATATTTTCTAACCTCTTCTTTCATTTTTCCTACACCTTTATTTTCATACTTTTCTCGAGAACTTCTGTTTTAAAGGTTTCATTGAGTGTTTTTCTAGTTGATCTCTTTTCAATTAATTTGTTGTAATAACTGAGGACAGAAAGATCAAACATGTTTCACAAGAGTCTCATTGTCTAATAGAAAGATAGAAAAGAAATAAAATTCTGTACCCTAATACAAATACACTTTCTAAACTTCACATGCACAAGGAACTGTGAGTACAAAGTGAGGGTGTTTTGCAAGTTCATTTGGGTGTAAGTTTCAGGGTCTATCAGGGAAGAACACAGAGTCCTTATAGATAAGGTGTTCTTTGCTTTGTGCCATAAATACACACGAAAGAAAACAGATTTGGTATCCCGAAGGGGACGGCTATTCAAAACTATATAGGAACGTCCTACCTTTGTAGATTTGCACAGTTGCTGTACTTCTCATAACCTAAGATCGTCAATTTTCAAACAATTTTATGATTTGCATATTTAAAGGAGATGAGGATGGTAGTGATTTTATTAGGAATTAGATTCAGTCATAACAAAAACTTGATGACAGTGGCAAGACCAAGGACAAACAGTGTGAGATTTGGAAGGTTCTGGCTTACATGTGTCAGGAGTAGAATTTGCCCAGGTAGTGAGTTTGGGGTGGTTGGAGTGAGACGAGGCGATTCTACATAAACTGTATTAATTTGTTCATGCTACCTTAATATCCACATTAAAGTTGAGAGAGTTATCATTTGGGAGCATACAGATACATCCTTAAATATATATTTTTATCACTTTTTTCCACTGTTACCTTTTTGTTATTGTGACCCCAGATGGCCATGAGTGAACAGGTGGACAAACTGGGGGTGTCTGTACAACAAGCAACACGTGCAAAAGCACTTAAGCATGATGGTTGACATGAATGTGGAGAAGATAGGGTCAGGCTTCGGAACCATTAATCTTGTTCAGAAATGCTTCCTTGCTGGCTAGCTTACCCAGAAGACATGCTGACCTTTGAGGTTTTCTGTCTTTGGTTCATTGTTAGTGGTTCTGCTGAGATAACAAAACTCAGTGAAAACTGTCAGCACTGTATTTCCAATAAGCATCTTTGACCTTGGGTAGAATTTCTTTGGTGCATGGCTCTGGGTGTGCTCTACCTGATTGTTAATCCATATTACTGTGCTGATTTAGCAAACCATTCTGTTTGGGTCTCAGAGGGGCACTTTAGTTAGCTGGGTGTGTGGTAAATACTGCTTGAGAACAGTGCATACGATGAGCCATTCTGCATCACTTGCTTGCTTGTGGCAACAAGGAACTAACATTTTCTGATCACACGTCTGAAGATTGTGGAAAATTCTACCACTTGGTAAGACGATGGAATACAATCTGAAAGGTGAAATATTTCACGCTTTTTAAGAAGTGCTTTAAAAAAAAGTGACAGCCTGCAGTTGAAGAGATATATAATGATCAGGTATAACAGTAGGCAATGTTTTCCCTCTTGGATACTTTTTCTAATCATGTTCTCTCAGATGATGTAATGGCACATATTCAACTGAAGTCGGTGTTACATAAAGTCAGTTACATCATTTAGCAGAAGGAATTGAGTGGTTAAGAGTACTAGAGACAAAGATTCAAATCTTGATTTTATTACTCAGGACTCATAAAACCTTGGTCAAAGACTTAAAATCACAACACCTAAAGGACAATGTTAATGTCCACTTCATGGAGATTTCTTTGAAGATAAGTGAAGGATTTTACATAAAGCCTTAAAAACAGGCTTTGGTACAAACTAAGCCCTCATTCTAGCAATGAAGCTAATAAAAAAGACATTACTTATTTCTCTTATTAACTTAATTACAATTAATAATGTTTCTTTGGAGAAATGCCCAGGAATGTTATTTGTGTTCAGGCCCCAATGATTTGTAATAGCTGAGGGGCCTGAGCAAATCAGTACATGGTTGATAAATGAGGTGTTTGTGATACTTTTGTGCTGAATACTGTTTTCAAGAAAGTCTGCATCCCTCTGCCTCCCTGTGGATGTGAACAGTGAGGAGTTCACACTGTGTCGGAACTGCCTCTAACTTCTCACCAACTCTTTCCTTCTTTTCACTTTTGCTAATTTGTTATTCCTTTTGAAAATCTAGACTGAAAATTGGCATAATGTAAAGTAGATAGCATGAGTCAAGGTTAGAATTAATGTCTGTTTATCAGAACGCTTCATGTTACATTTCAATAAATTTGCATTTCTTCTCAACCTCTCCACCTGCTTCTTTTTGTATCTTTTTAACTAGACAGCCATCTGTATCCTGTTGGTTCCAGATTTCCTTTCAATATTTTTTCCATGTCTTTGATACTTAAAGCATGTTTACTTTAAATGCTATTAACACCACTAAAATAAAAATGCTCTTTCTCCTTCCTCTAATTTTTCTATCCAATATCCTCCATCTATTCCTTCACACTCCAGCACAAGTCCTGACTAAAAAATTTAGCTATGATATAATAAATACAATGCTTTATTCATTTATCCTCCTAGAATTTAAATTTATTAAGAGAAAACATTATCATCACATAGAGTAAAATTAGACATTATTGATAGGACGTTTAATCACTAAATATTATCAAGAAACTCATTAAAAGTTTTCAAATATTATTTTAATGCTTCTGGGCTAGAGATAAAAATGTTTGGTGTATGGTCTACCAATTAATATTTTGTACAAATTTTCCCTAATTAGTACATAGCTCTGTCTGTATTACTGATAAGAGAGCATTTAGACATGGTGGTTAACAATTAATTTTGACCAATAAAACAAAATATATAGAAAGCCTTAAAAATCCAGTTTCTTTCTTTCTTTTTAGTAGTCCAACATTATTCCCACAATCAACCCACATCATGAAAGAACTTCTTAGCTGTTCCTATTGGGATATTCCTGTGATCCTGGCTACTCAGGAGACTGAGGTAGGAGGATCACAGAGCCAAGGCTGACTTGAGCTACTGAGGGAGTTTATAGACAGCAAGAAAAACTTAGTTATACTCTAATTTTTTTTTTCAAAAAAGTTCATGATTTAACATAGTGGTAGAGAATCTATTTGCTTTGAAGTGAATTCAGTCCTTGCATTTTCATTGTAGAGACTAATATATATTTAGGAGGGTTTGGAAGGATGGCTCTGCAGTTAAGGCACTTGCCTGAAAAACCTAATGACCTGGGTTCGATTCCCCAGTAACCACATAAAGCTAGATGCAAAAAGTAGTGCATGCATCTGGATTTCATTTGCAGTGGCTGGAGACACCAGTGTGTCCATTTTTTCTGCCTGTCTGTCTGTCTGTCTGTCTCTGTCTCTGTCTCTCTGTATCTCTCTCTGTCTGTTTGAAAATAAATAGTCAGGACTGAAGAGGTAGCTTAGTGGTTAAGACATTTGCCTGCAATGTAGAAGGACCCAAGTTCAACTCCCCAATGCCCATGTAAAGCCAGATGCACAAGAGGGCCCATGTATCTAGACGGCCTTTCTCTCTCTCTCTTTCTCTCTCTCTCTCTCTCTCTCTCTCTCTCTCTCTCTCTCTCTCATAAATAAATAAAATATTTTTAAAATAAAATAAATAAATACACTTAGTAACCTAAGCTAATTGTTTTTATTCACATTAAGTATTATTTTTAAGTCAAAGTTCTTCAAACTCAACCAAATAAACACTGGTTAAATAGTTTCAACAAAAGGAAAGGAAACAAGAATTTGTATTACTTTCACTGGCATATATGCAAATCTAATCTGAATCTTGGTGATAATTGGATATATAGTACATCTAAATATGTGGAAAGGAGCCTATAGAAATAACACTGAAGCATATATTGGCTCCTAATATTACCGCTATTGAAATATTTAAGTATTAAAATGACTATTTTATGTAGGGCAGCAGTTATTTTATCTCAAAATACATGGGGTCCATCAAAATTACTTACTTTGTGTTTGCTGTTACAAATACCTAATAAGAGCAAATTAAAGAAGGCTGTATTTGGGCTCAGTTGGAGTTTGCAGTCCACTATGGCAAGGAGCTGGTAGAGCCAGGAATACAAGGCAAAAGGTCAAGTTATATCTACAGTCAGGATGCAGTGACAAAGGTTGATACTCAGCTCATTTTCCACTTTTTACTCATTTCAGGACCCCAGCACACTAAAGGAGACTGCTCACCCTTAGGGTGTGTCTTCTCACCTAAATTAATCTAATTTAGAAACTCGCTAACAGATATGCTCAGGGATTTGTTTAGCAGGTGATTCTATATTCTATCACATTGACAATAGAAACCATGACAAATCCTAATGTTAATATTTAATGAGAATTACAAATATCCCATTAACTTCTATAGCCAAATTAGTGGAGACATATCTTTCAGGATTATATTATATAATTTAATTTATATAATTAAAATGAATTAACAAGCACTTAAAATTATTTGAGGGGTAGACGCTTATAGCCCGCCAATAGTTCATTATTCAACTGCTGGCACCAACTATGTTCCCAATGTATTTCATAATAAATGAGAGTCCAATCACAGCACAATATTTAAAAGCAATACCCAATTCTTTCTTAATATGAATATCAGTAATTCATTAAAAACCTCTTACATCAAGATAACTATGTTCCTATCATTTCTTTCTGAGAAATACTATATCGTTACTATCAAGGAAACTATACTGAAGCTAAAGATCATTTTTATGTCTCCACACTGTTCTTAAATCCTATGTTGGTGCTATGAACTATCTCTAGTGGACAATGATGGTGACAATTCCAAAGCACTTAAATTTTTGGAGACTAAATAGAAATTCTACAGTAACAGCCTGTCGGAGTAACTCAATAACTTATTCTCACATTGGGGAAAAAATGGGGGGATAACTTTCTATCAATCCATAATAGTCTTTGGAACATATTTAAAACTCAAAATTTAATGTTAAAAACTAATAATCATAATGTCAACCACTTCAAGGACCTTTGAAGGTTATCTATATAAACTGAATTCCAGCTACTCAAGTTTCTTCTACAACTTTTCTACTTTAGCTCTGGTAGTGATCGGATACACACACCCCCATAGGATTGCTAACATAATAATATTGACATGTAATTACTATTTGTAGATTTTCATAAACCCCATTTACATAAGTATTTTTATTGAAAAATATTCAGCAATAAACTAACTTAAAAAAGTATATGGGCAATTTAAAAGAAGAGGGTTTATGGATTGTAATGTGTATTTCATAAATAGAAAATTATTGGGGGTACAGTGGGATGGGCACTCTTTTTCAGAAATAAGAGGCCTCTGTTTCCATGGTTCTGTCAAGAAAGCACCCCCATGTTAGAACACAGTCGCAGGTAAGTGTAATGTGGCTCTCCAGTACCCTTCTGGAGCAGGTGCCTACGCTTACTTTCAAAAACTGTCTTCAAGAACATTTGCTTCCAGAAACTGGATGAAATGTCAAAAATCAACTTTCAGAAAGGAGTGCAGTCCTCCTCTTGATTCGTAAATCTCCTCGCCGGATATGAAACAAGATGACAGGACAATGAATGGGCCTGAAGAAAACTAGATACACAACAAATATGAGCCATGTTGAGCCATGACTCCCAGGCTGAATAAAGATGTAATAATAGTGAGTGATACCCGCACTGAGCTGTACTGGTAAGAAATCATGCTGAGGATTGTGACAGAATATTCTGTTTATACCATAGAAGACGCAGTCCAAAAATAGAG
>PVHP010031755.1:6811-20890 GCA_004024765.1 Zapus hudsonius | reverse complement strand
TATTGGTCAATCTGTTTTTGCTGTGCCTCATGTTTTGCATTGTGAATGTTCTGTGCCATTATGGGTTTATTTTTGGTATTATGGCTCAGTTGAAAGCTGCGGGGACTTAAGAGTTGAGCTGAACATATTGTGTTTATATCTTGAATGATTATTAGTTTGTGGGGGCCAGGGGCGGACTGTCATGGTTTGATCCAGGTGTGCCCCACAAACAAATGAATGTGTTCTGATAGATCGATCCTCAGCTGATGGCAGTTTGGGTTTTACAACCTTGATGAAGCTGTGTTGTTGGGGGTGGGCTTATGGGGGTTATAAGCCAGCTTCCCCTTGCCAGTATTTGGCACACCTTCCTGCCGCTGTTTGCAGTGCTGTGGAAGAGGTGATGTCCAGCCCTCTGCTCATGCCATCGTTTCCCCTGCCAGGATGGAGTCTCCCCTCGAGTCTGTAAGCCAAATAAACCCATTCTTCTACAAGCCACTTTTTTTTGGGTTCTTTCTGGGCAGCAAATAGAAAGCTGACTGCAACAACCACTCTAGACCAAGTTACTGGTATCTTTCCTCAGCAGCTGGCAGTGCCCTAGCAAAGAGAGCTCTCACTCTTGCCCCACACAGAAACCAGACTGAAACCGTTAAGGTTGTGTCATTCTTCCATTCTTGAGAAAGCCGAGCTGTAGCCCATCTCTATCCATCTAGCCTTGTGATATCCACTCCTGCTTTCAGCCCTCATTTCTTATCACGGTCATCCTGACCAGCTGGCTGGATCCCCAGCTTATTTGCCATATGCCTAGATCTGGCTGAAAAGCTTTACTTCCAGATAGTCACACATGGCTCATGCCTTCTCTTCATTCAAAACACTCTTAAATGATCAGTTCTTCAAGGAAGGACTTTTCTATTCTAGAACTAGTCAATAAAGTCTATATTACTACTCAGATTTTTAAATGGGACTAATCTGCTATCACATTATATGCTTGCTTTATTTATGTTTATATATATAATATATAGTATATATATATTTATATTTATATATTGTTTTGGACTGCCATCTGTCTCCCTAAACTATAATGCCCACTTAAAACAGTGTGGAGATTTGGCCTGGCTTATTTAACACTATTCCAATTACTTCAAAAAGTATCTGCTACAAGATAGGTGATCAATGAGTTCATTTAGCTCTGCATTGAAATTTCATTTAATAATTAGTAAAATAATAATTAATGACTTGAAATTTCAATTCCTGACAGTTATTCCTACTGTAGGCAATTATGGCATGATTTATGATAGCAGACGAAGAATCCAAACCTAGTGATTTTTGCAGGGTTTTCTATATAAATTGCCAAATTCTACATCAAAAAGTCATTACATCTTTATATCTCTCAAATAAGTGAGAGCTACTTGCTTCTCACACCACGCTTCTCACCTTCTGTGTTTGTTAGGACACCGAAAGCTGGTGAGGAAAGGTACCAGAAGGTACAGGAATGTTCACTTTCACTTTTAAGATGTTATTTTGTATGATTTGTTTTGACAGTGTCACACTCTGTAGTCAGGATGACTTCAATCCAGTAGAAATTCTCCTGCTAGGCCCCTTAAGTACTGAAATTACAGGCATGAGCCACCATTTTAATATGTTAAGGTGACTGTTATGTAGAATTTTATGAATTACTAGAGGGCATATTTTATATGAATATTATTTATATGTCTTTATTTTAATTGCTTCATGTCCCTTGTTCATATCTCTTTTTTGTTAGTTTGTTTTTGGTTTTTCAAGGTAGTATTTCCATCTAGCCCAGGGGACCTGGAATTCACTATGTAGTCTCAGGGAGGCCTCAAACTCAGTGATCCTCCTACCTCTGCCTCCTAGTGCTGGGTTTAAAGGCTGAACCACCATGCATGGCTTTGTATCTCTTTCATTCATTGGCAAAACCTCTTTGTCTATTAAAGATAATGTTCCATTGTCTGGGCCATAATAAAACATTTTTTTCCAGTTTTGTAGTTAGCGTGTGTATTGGCAGGGCATGTGTGCAGGTGTACATGCAAGATAAGAGTGCGTGCAGAGACCCCTTCTCTCTTGCTCTCCTTGTAGCTGACATAGGGGTCTCTCCCCCAACCACCTGCCAGGACTGGGTTACAGACAATATGTGGCCACACCCAGCTTTTTACATGGATTCTAGGGAGTTGAACTAGAACCTCACACTTAAAGGGCAAGAGCTCTTAACCACTGAGTCATCCACCATTTTGTAATTTGCCTTTCAATTTTAATTACTTGTTTTATTAGAAAACACATTTAAAATTTACAGGCAAATTGATTATAATCTTCCCGATTCTAAATGGCTTTCAGTCTTGCTTTCACTTTCACATTATTAAGTCTGCTAATCTATTGCATAAAAATGTTCACCCATTTTTCTTCCAATTGTTTTTAACAAACAATAAAAAATAATTACAGCTGGAATTTGAGACTAATGATTCTACCACCAGGTGCGTTTCCCTCTCAATTGGCTACTCAAGTGTTCTCATTTAAAAATCCATTTCTCCACTAGCAGGGAGGTGAAATTGTGAGGTGCCACGTTTTTACAAAAAAGCTTCCCTCCCTCCTTCTCTATTCTGTCCAAACAAGTAAATAAATAGATATTTAGAGCCTGAGACAATCTGTTCCTTCAGCAATCATTCATACAGAGGACATCTCTGCCTCATTGTCCAGTAATATTAGTAATTTGATATTGTGATTAGCTACCCAGTGCTCTGACATTGAAACTACAGTAATACCGAATATGTGTACAGAGACTCAACACGTTTGCTAAAACTGCAGCATCTCCTTATTCTAGGGTGTCACCTCACAGGCTCAAAAGGAAGCTGATTATGCCTTTAAATGAAGGTGTCTCTTAGAGCAGCATATCAGGGTTCTCTTCTGAAAGCGCTGGGCGTTCTAAGCGTCCAGGGGACACAGAAGAACCAATGCAAGACGCAGTCAGACTAGGGAGGGACCTACTTTCATCGCAGGAGGCTGATGAAAACAGGTAGTCGGGGACCCCAGGGCTTCCTGTTTTCAGTGGGAGCCCAGTTATTTAGATGCAGAGTGGAAACTCTTTCCAGTGACCTGACAGCCTCGGAGTAAAGGACCCAGATCCTAGCTGCAGAGGGAAGATGGCGTTCCCTTGGGGGGGGGGTGTCCCTGTCCACTTTCCAGAAGCTGGTGTTCCCTTGGGGGGGGGGGTCCTTGTCCACTTTCTGGAAATTTGCTAGGCCTTGGCCCGAGGGTTTGAAAGCCCCCTGCTCTCAGTGACAGACCCTGACCTCTGGGGCTTCTACTCGCCTTAGGCTACAACACCTGCGGCGCTCACCTGCGGCTCCCGGGGCGGGCGCATGCGCAGCGCGGGGAGCTCGTGGCGTGCTCCCCCCGGAGGCGCCCCGGCGCCCCCCGTCTCTGGGCGGGTGGTCCGTGAGCCCCTCATGGACTGCCCACCTGGACGGAAGCCGCCGTCCCCGGCGGGCAGGCGGGCGGGCGGCGACGAGTCTCGCGTCTCCTAGCAACCGGAGAGGCAGGTGAACGGAAGCGGCGGCGGTCACGTGCTCGCGGGACTTCCGGGCTCCCGTCGTGACTTCCGGTTGTCAGCAGGCCGGGACGCCCGCGGAGGGGCGGCGTGGCGGCCGGGGGCGGCGGGCCGCGGGCGGTGGGCCGACATGCATCCGCGGCGTCCCGACGGCTTCGACGGCCTGGGCTACCGGGGAGGCGTCCGCGACGAGCCAGGCTTCGGCGTCGCCACGTTCCCCGCCAGGCCCCTGGGCGCGGAGCCGGGCCGCTGGGTGACCACTCCCCCGGACATCCCGGGCAGCCGCAACCTGCACTGGGGCGACCCGAGCCCGGCCTACGGAGGGCCCTCCGCGTCCACCCCGCTCGAGGCGGCGGCCGACGAGCCCTTCCCCGGCGCGGGCGGCGGGGGCGCGCGGGCCCGGAGCAGCGGTGAGCACCGGGGCCGGGCGGACGGGCGGGGGGCTTCCACGACGGACACCTGCCCTAGCTGCACCTGCCCCGCGGAGGGGCTTCCATGACAGACACCTGCCCTAGACGCACCTGCCCCGCGGAGGGGCTTCCACAACAGACACCTGCCCTAGCTGCACCTTGCCCCGTGTGCTGGTCACCCACCTCACTCTGGGGACTGTGTTACCTGGATTTGATTTACCTTTAGCTTTGCGTCCTGGGGGAGAGGGGGGAGGACAACCCAGCATAGACAGAGCTGGGTTCAAACCTGCCTCAGACATTTCCTACACGAATCATTCCCTGGTGAGCCCGACCTCGGTTTCCCCACCTTTATGAGTTGTTAGACTGGCTGATCATTTTTACAGGTGTTTAAATGAATAATGCTTAGTACAGTGCGGGTACATGCTTAATGGGATAGTTTATTCATTCCCTTCACTCTTCCGTTTGTCTTTTTATGTGTGTGCATATTAGGGATTCTGCTTTTTAAGATCTCCAACCTAGAAATATACCTTTGCTACAATTTTCCCTTCTTTGGCTTTGCTTTCCTTCCTCTGACCTTAAAAACTCCACTAGAGTTAGACACGCTGATACAGTTCCAAGCTAGAGTTGGCAGTCAATGACATTGTCATTGTAGAATGTCAGAAAATTGCAAAGCTGCATGCGCTGGGTATTTTCAACATCGTTTTAGTCATAAAATGTAAATGCCTGACTCCATTTCCCTGAAAATTTTAGAGTAATGGATTAGTTTATCATTAAATATTAAACATTCTGTCCAGTGGCTTTATGCCTGTTTCCTCGGTTTGGAATTGGAAATAATAATTTAAATGGAAGAACTTTAATGATTAGTTAGTAAATGATATCAGTGACTTAGCCAATGCCATACAACTAGCTTTTCAACTCTTATCTGGTACTCTTTCATTGTGTTCTAGAGCAATACTAGTAAACTTAAGTTATGAATTAAATGATTAAAAATGCATGCACCATTGGTGCATGGTTACTTTCTTGGGCAGTGAAGTTTGTGTTATTCTGAATTATATTTGGATGGTTCCAATGTTGGGAAAACCAAAGGTTGGTTTTGAAGCTGTTACCAAGTGGGTGAGTTTAACGAGAGCTCTTGAGAGATTTACGTCGTTATCAACAATAAACCTTCCTAACACCTTCCAGAAATGTCAGTGACAACTTCTCTGTAATACTTTGAAGTACACACAAGGGCAGAAATTGAAAGGAGGAAAGTATATCAACAGAAGCTTTCTGTTTAGCTTGTACATCTTTCAAGGCTTAAGTTTCCCCAAGACCATGCTTTGTCTGTTCTCACTGTAAGGGAATAATCAATGATGCTTCATATGAAAGGGCAGTGAGGAAAGAGAAAGAAAATTTTGTGTATATTGTCATTTAATATCTAATTCTCTGCTAGCTTACCGTTATGATTTTGTATTCTTTAGTCAGGAGAAAGGCTCTTTTACAAACTTTCCCTTAATACAGAAGTACCATAGCATATATGTATTTAGGATCCTATCACAAAGACTGAGTTAAACAGCTACTCTAAAAAACTATTTAAAACTGGAGGTCATAAAGAGAAAGAGCTGTATTTACTTTTTTGTTTTTGTTTTTGTTTTTCAAGGTAGGGTCTCACTCTAGCCCAGGTTGACCTGGAATTCACTCTGTAGTCTCAGGCTGGCCTTGAACTCACGTCGATCCTCCTACCTCTGCCTCCCAAGTGCTGGGATTAAAGATATGAACCTCTACGTCTGGCTTGTATTTACTATTTTGGTGACCCTGATTACTCTTTCAAATTAATATTTTTGAGATGCTCTATCTGCAATTATTTGTTTAAAATGTTCTCCGTCAGTAAGAGTGAACAATTTTAGAAAACGTCTTGATTGCAGTCAGAAGTTCAAAACTGGTGAGACTTGGAACCGGGTTGACTCCTAGGCTATTCACAACCCCCTCCCCCATGGACTGATCCAGACTGCCCACGGAGGAGGATATCCAACTGACCAGGGACAAGGAAGAGGGAAATAGGGGAACTGGAGACAACACATTATTCCCTTATGAAGTGTATCTAATTATGGATAATAAAAAAACTGGTGAGACTTATGCTGAGGTTCTGTCTGGATGCTTATGAAGTGTGGCCCACACAATGTTTTAACATTTGTTCAAATGGTTGCCATTGATAATATTTAAAAATTGGGAGATTTTAAGATAAAACCGAGAATATTTCTTAAATGACAACAACTTAGAAATGTCTGGTCCTGCAAGCTCTTAAAGCAGTAATCAGTTGGTATGAAAAAGTTGCTGTACATTTAAGAGATCCATACCCTGCAACTTGCCATCTCATTTACACATTCATTGCCTCCTCAGCTTCCAGGTTTAAAAGTCAGAAAAATCTATGTTGGGCTGGAGCTTGCTTTCAAAACCTGATGGCCCAGGTTCGATTCTCCAGTACCCATATAAAGCCAGACACACTAGAGGCGCATGTGTTTGTAGTAGTTAGATGCCCTGGTGCACCCATGTTCACTCTGTCTGCCTCTTTCTCTTTTAATTAAATAAAATACTGTTCTTGAAAAAAACGTTATCTGAAGAGAAAGAAAATAAAACTTTGAGGTTTAAATGAGCAGTGTGTCACTGTAAGAAAAATATTTCTGTTTTCGCAGTAAATTGGAATACTGGTTATGAATAATCTTATTCTTTTTATTTTAGAACAGTTGAATAGATTTGCTGGATTTGGTATTGGACTTGCAAGGTAATACCTTTTTTTAAATATTCTTTAAGTGTTTGGAGTTTTTTTCTTTAATTGATAATAAATGATTACCATTCCTTTAAGATTTTCTTTGGAGCAGATTAAATATTTTATAGGAAAGCATTTTAAATCTATAAATTAATTTTTCTATTAAGAGTAGAAATCAGTTATTCAGTTTCACAAACATGTATTTTATAATGACTGTTGTACGTAGTTTCAGAATAAAGTATAATCTCATAAAAAATACGATAAACATTCTCCCTAAACATGTGAATGCCACTCAGTTATTTCACAGCACAGAGGCTATACTTTGTTATCAGCTTTATATTTTCTTTTGTTTCTAATGATCATTTTAGCTAAGAAAATTTCATCAGTCTTAATTATGTTGTAATGAACACTGACTAGTATTTTATAATACTTACATTTTATACCAGAATGACCTTCATCATTTAAAATATTTTAAACAAGAAAAACAAATGTTTTAAATGCTTAAACACCAGAGTGGTAGTGTAAATATAAATATAATCTGTGTTTTCTGTTCTGTTACGTAATCTCTTTGTTCTCGTTATTTATGCTTAAAGCTTTATTTTGTATTTATTTGCACATACACATATATGACTGAATATGTGTTTGCAAGTATTTTTATATCTCTGTAGAACTTAAACATAGCTCCAATTACTTTTCAGCGAATATTTTCAAAAGAAATATTTGATATATTAAATAGTAATTAGAATGGTTGTTAGAAATCCTTTAATCAAATACCTCAAAATCAAAATTTCTAGAATGAGGAGCATGAAGAAGAAATGGCTCTTCAGACAATAATTTTTTCATAAAGTGTTTTCTAGCAGAAATAAAAATTAAATGATGTGGGCTGGAGAGATGGCTTAGCGGTTAAGGCACTTGCCTCCAGTGCCTAAGGCCCTGGGTTCAATTCCCCAGGACCCACATAAGCCAGACCCACAAGGTGGTGGCCCTGGCATACTCTCTCTCTTTCTCTCTTCTCTCTCTCTCTCTCTCTCTTTCTCTCTCTCTCTCTCTGCTTGAAAATGAATAAATAAAATATTTTAAAAAAATTAAATGATGTGACATTTCTCATGTTAAATAAACAAATCTATTTCATCTGTATTCTATAGATACTGTGATATATGGCTTTACTTACTTACAAATTTGTAGATCTAGTTTCCATTTATATTGAGTGCTATTTTTTAAATTGTGGAAATAAGACATGAATAATTACATGTAGGCTGTAGGCAGAATTTGTGTATCTATAGGCATGTAGATAATTATTATTTTTGCACAGTCTCTTTACAGAAAATGTCCTGGCCCACCCTTGTATCGTTCTACGGCGCCAGTGCCAGGTACTTGTAACTTTTATGACTTAAGACAATCTAATTAAAACTACAGAATTTAGATATAATGACATGAATGCTTGTACCCATGGTTCTATAGTAAATGCTTTGTAACCTCGAATATATATGGTCTCAGACTTTTTATCTTAGAATCTCTCAAATTTTAACTATTTAGAATCTTGAAGATCTTTTGCTTATCTGGATCTTGTCAGCTCAGAAATTATTTTGCTTATCTGGGGCTGGAGAGCTGGCTCAGCGGTTAAGGCAGTTGTCTCCAGTGCCTAAGGCCCCGGGTTCAATTCCCCAGTACCCACATAAGCCAGACCCACAAGGTGGTGGCCCTGGTTTTCTCTCTCTCTCTCTCTCTCTCTCTCTCTCTCTCTCTCTCTCTCTCTCTCTCTCTATCTCTATCTCTCTACTTGAAAATTAATAAATAAAATATTTTTTTAAAAAAGAAATAATTATTTTGCTTATCTGGGTCTTAATACTACCAGCTCAGAAATTATTACTGGCACAATTTTAATTTATTTGACTCATCACAATAATAAATTCATTAGATGTTAACATGATATTTATGAAAAAATAATTACTTTGCGTTTTTACAAATTCTTTACTATCTGACATAATAGTAGTCAGCTTCTCAATGCCTGTTTCTCCAGGTTATAAAATGTTGTTTTGAAAGAAAAGAGGTTTTGTGTGTGTGCTATGTAGTTGAAAAGAACATTTCCATAGTCGTCAGATAATTATGTGTGTTCCTTGAGGTTACACCAAAACTCACTATGGTAGTAGTTTCTTAAAGATTCTTTGCAACATGAAAACTGAAGCATGAACTTTTACTCTTCATTGTAGTTAAAAAAAAAAAAAAAAACTCCATTGATTTATAATGCATCCTGATATCCTGTGTGGTGATTTATATCCACACATGATTCCTTGTCATCTTGTACTGGTTATTTGAAATATATTGATTCACTGAGTTTATATAGCTCCTCTGAATTAAAACACTGAATTGTAAAATATCAAAAATTCATCTTCACTGCAAGAACCTCTGATCAATCTTGGTGTAGATACAGATTCCTTCAAAATATTTTTTATCATGTCCTTTTAATAATGTTCACCCCTGTCGCCTTTTCCTGTCCTCCTTCCCCTCTTCTGCTGGTTACCTACATATTCCAGAATGGCCCCCCTTTTATGTGTTTCTTTAATTGTAAGAATGATTTATTTTTAAATTTTGTTCCACTTTACACACAAAAAAAAGAAAGAAAAGAGAGAACTGTTCTCTAATGTGTATAGGAAACTACAGAATGTGTGTTTTTCATCTGTACAATGTCTAGTAAGCAATTACATCTACATTTTATTACTCAAGTTGTCTTGGCATTAATAAATATTTGAATGTTTATTCAAGTCTCCTGGTATCATGTGTGTTTTTTTTTCTTTAAATTAGGTTTTATGTATGAGTTAGCATGTGGTATTTGTCTTTTTGAGTCTGGCTTATTTTGCTTAGCATGATAATTCCTTCCATTTCTGTACAAATGACATATTTTTTCTTTATGGCTACATAATAAAACTTCAGTGTGTACATTTACCATATTTTCTTTATCCATTCATCTGCTGTTAGATATCTAGGTTGATCCCATGATTTGGATATTGTAACACTACCATAAGCATGGGTATGCAGACATCCTTGTAGTTTTAACTTAGATTCTGTACATCCAGCAGGGGTAGGTAAATATTGTGATAGAATTTTCTTGAAGAATGTCCATAGTGATTACCATAAGGGCTAGTATACTAATTTACATCTCCATGAACAGTGAATATGCGTTGCTTTTCTTTTCATTTGTTGTGGCTCCTTTTCTTGATGAAAACAGTTCTTACTGGGCTGGGATGAACTCTCACTGTGGTTTTGATTTACATTTCCCTGGTGGCTGAGGATGTTGAAATCTCCATGATTTTTTTCTTAATTTGTATTTGTGCTTCATTTGAGAACTATCTTCTTTTGTTTCCTTTACCTCGTTATTGATTGGATTGTATGATTTTTGGTGTTTAATATTTGGAGTTTTTTATAGTTTCTGTATTGATCCCTTGTCAGATGACTAGCTGACAAAACCTTTTTCTTATTCTGTAAGCCAACTCTTGACTCATGCTTACTTTGCTGTGTAGAAGCTTTAAAACTCATGCAATCTTATGTGTCAGTTGTTGCTATTGTAATTCTTTTCAGAAAGTCCTTGCCTATGCCCTGTTTTCCTTGAGCAAGTTCAAAGTTTCAAATCTTATACTTGAAGCCTGATTTTTTTTAATGACAAGTATTGTCAGATATATTTTAATCAACAAGTTCACTCTTAATTTTCAAGCACATATATGATCTTAGGATATAGTTGTAGAGCATACATTAGATACATATATTACCAAAAAGAACATATGTATCCCAAGTGTGGATAGCTATAGTTTGCCAGTGAATTTTTCCAAGGAAAAAACAGTGTGGGGTGGAGTTTATTTACATAGGAGAATTTTCCCTTGTAACAACCATCTTCCTTATGTATCATCACATAGAATGTTAATTAGAAAGATGGTACTTATTTATGGATCATGATATTTTTTACTGTTCCAGCAAGGATATTTTTAGTGGAGATTGCATTTCCTTCCTTTGAATATGAACAGTGAAAAATATAGAAAAATATATAACTTGATGGTACTACTTTTTTATTCACGGTAAAGAGCCAACAGTTTTACTCACTTTGTGTTTGCACTATTAGCAAAGTTTCAATATGGAGGAAAGGCTTAGAGTGATCAGTGTCACTTAGAAAATGATATGAACTTGTTAGTTTCTGGTACAGCAATGGAGCCATCAAGAGTCATTTTTCCATATTGGGACAGATGTTACTGTTGTATAACTTAACCTTCTTTGCAAAATAATTTTTCTCACTTTTTTCACTGTTAGAGTTCCAAGATAGAATAAACCAGTAAAAATTAATCTGTTTATTCTTATATTGCTAAATGTAATTTACACTTAAATAACATTGACAACCCACATGTCCTAAAACAATGGAATACATACATATATATTTTAAATTTTGGTATTACCTCATTATCCTGTGTGTATCATTTTGACCCCCCTCAACTGATTTCATAATTTATCCATAATTTATTATGACTGCAATCTGTAGTTTGAAAACTACCTTCCCAAGATGAGCACAGGTAAGAGATCTAATTCTAGAGTTTAAAAAAAATCTCAAAATCAAATGAGACCTTCTATATTATATAGTCATAATAACTAGGTATATTATACATTAGTCTACATATTGTATTTATATCACTATACACACTATACTTTTAATGGTTTAATTAAAGCTTATGTGTACTTTAAATTGACTTTAGAATGTAACGTTTGTTCAAGCTGTAAGTTCACTTTAGCTTTTTCATGCTCTTGTTACTTTTGTTACAGGTTAATTACCATGCTCGGCATTATCATCTCACTCCATTTTCAATTATCAATATTATGTACAGCTTCAACAAAACTCAGGTGAGAAGTGTTTTATGAGTACTGTTAAAGATTTATTTTTTTAAGTTTGATGATCATTAAAGTTAGACACTATAATTTGGTTAGTAAAAACCATCCCCATCTACCAGCTCTTATATCATTTCCATCCCACCTTCCCTAGAGGAGGAGATGTATGGGCCAAGCATTCATCAGCCACTTAAAATTGCTCTTGTAGTAAAAGTAGTGTAGCATAATTACGTTATCTTTTTGAGTCTCAAAGTTTCACTTGCTTTTAGCAGAAATTCAAAGAACTGTGCTAAATGCCACAGGTATTAAGGGATGCCTGTACTATGAAGGGTTTTGTAATTTCGTCAGTGACAAGAACATCAGCCGAAGGTTATCATACCATAATATGCAATATTAGAAGTATAAAGTTCTGTCAGAATGTAGATGAGAGCTACCTTATCAAAACTAGTATATTGGTTTATTCATTACTGTGACAAAGTAACTTCATAAAAACACCTTAAAGGGCTCGAGATTTGAGGTGAAATAGTCTGTCCTGGCAGGGAAAACATAGAGGCAGGATCTTGAGGCAGCTAGTCATTATATTGGGAGAATGGATTTAATGCAGTACAATAATAGTTTGTAGTAGAGGTTGAAGGGTAAAAGATGAAAAGAGCTAAGGAATTAAGTTTAAAAGCTACAGGAGAACCACTGAAGATGTTTTAGCAAGGGCCAATGCATTTTGAACAAATTTTGATTGGCAGAATCTATCAGCATTTAAAATTTTATATATTCTTTGACTTCTTGGAATTTTTTTCAGATAATGTAGATGAAAGGCTGGTGTAGTGGTATTGCACATAATGAGATAAGTAATTATTAAATATCTATCAAGAAGGTACCAGTAAAATAACTGTGATATATTTATGTGATAAAACACTAGGTGCCCTTTAAAAACAAGAAGCTACTTCTGTGTGTACTGGTATAGAATGATCTCCAGGTTGTTTTCTGTGGTTCTAGATGTAGTTTTGGCTCTTAGAAGTGAACAAAACAATCTAGATGTGGTGGCACATGCCTTTAAACCCAGCACTCAGGAAGCAGAGGTAGGAGGATCACTGTGAGTTCAAGGCCACCCTGAGACTACATAGTAAATTCCAGATCAGCCTGGGTAAGAGTGAGACCATACCAAAAATAAAAATAAAAAACCTTCTGGATACCTCTCCATATACACAGATATACTCTATAGATGTGTGAACAGTCTTGGGAAGGTGAGACATAAGCAACTGCCAGGGAGCTGTGATGAAAAGGACACTCGTTTTTCTCCTGATACTGATGCAGGGTTTTTGTGTTCCAGAGGGGTCTCCCAAACTTGTGAACCCCAATTTTTGGGGTTCTTTTCCAATTTTAAAGAAATGATAAAAAGAGACTCAAGAATAAATTAGTGAATATTTGAGTTTATTAGGGAGAAATCATACATAAATTGTGAGGGGAAATTGGGATCTGGGAAAAGGATGGAGCAGTTTCACCAGTTTGTTGGAAGGAAGACAGGATCTAGAAGCCCATGTAGTCAGACTTAGAAGAAACATGAACTTCTGTGGGAGGCAAAGCATAATTGGTGAGCTGTAAGAGAATTGGGATGTAGGAAAAGGCTGGAGCAGTTTCACATGCATGTAGAAGACAGAATTTAGAAGCCCATAAAAAGATTTAGAGGATGGGCTGGAGAGATGGCCCAGTGGTTATAATGCTTGCCTGCAAAGCCTAACAACCCAAGTTCGACTCCCCAGTACCCACATAAAGCCACATGCACAAAGTGGTGCATGCATCTGCATTTTGTTTAGTGGCTAGAGGCCTTGGTGTGCCCATTCTCCCTCTCTCTCAGTCTCTTTCTGCTTGCAAATAAATAAATGAATGAATTTTAAAAAACAAGATTTAGAAGAAATAGGCACTCTTGTGGATACATTGCATCTGCCCTGAGCCTCCACATGGAAAAATGTTAAGAGATTAAGTGGTAATGGCTCGAGGAAGGTGTCATGGGAAAAAGGTTCCCCCGGGGGAGACACAAACACACACATCTTTTAGGTCTGTCACAGATGACAAACCAAGTGACAAACCAAAAGCAGGTTTGGTGATGCAGTAAGTTTATGGGGTCATTTACAGAGCATGGGTGGGGAGTTACTAACTGGATCCTGAGTGACTCAAGGGCAGATACATCACCACAAAGTCCCACCCATCTTGGATGGTGACCTCAGGGAAGCCACATCATGGAGTCCCCAAGCGGCCACACCATCGAGAAGTCTGGTCCCATCCTGGGTGATGACCTCAGTAGCCACTTAGGTGGAGCTTTCTATGTCAGGATTAACCCCACTGATACTCTGCCCTCAGCCTTGGTAAGGGCTTTCTTATAGAGCATGGAGACCCCAAAGCAGCCACACACACCATGGAGAATTCTTGTCTCATTCTGGATGATGACCTCATGGAAGTCCTTCCAAGTTAACCTTCTACCTCCAATATAATCTAGCCTTTTCCCAAGATCACTCGAAGTTGGCGGG